>SNQJ01S0149272.1:0-23548 GCA_010110895.2 Picea sitchensis | reverse complement strand
GAAATTATGTGTATTCCTTGAATAGTTCTTTCCAATGAGTTATCATATGCCTAAAACAAAGATCGTATGCAAACATTACGACCCCAGGAAGTTGATGTACCAACTTATCCCATTGAGACTCACATGACTTTTGGTGCTTCATCTCCTAGGGTTAGGTTTTTGGATGTTTATGATTCTCTCATTTATACTTTATGTTAAAAAGGCCTTTGGAGCCTCATTGTAACCATATTCTTGCGAATGAGCATAGCTATCACATCTCTTCTCATAGATAAGTTCTCACCATTCGAACAAGTTTGTTTCACTTTGCATTTTTACAGTTTTAACATATTCTCTTTATTAATAATAGAAGTCAAGTTTTATTGTATCTCAGTGTATTTATTTGCTATATGTATATGTATTCCATTTTGTTACATTTATAAATCCATATCATGAGTACTATACATCTTTAAAACACAATAAAGACTAATTATCTTTAAAGTTGTAATATGATAAGATATGATGAATAATGTCATAAAACATGATGAATAATGTCATAAAACATGATGAGTAATGTCACAATATTCATGAGTACTATACATCTTTAAAACACAATAAGGACTAATTCTCTTTAAAATTTTAATATGATAAGATATGATGAGTAATGTCATAAAACATGATGAATAATGTCATAAAACATGATGAGTAATGTCACAATATGTTCTATCACATCTTTCTCTTTGTCTTGGTTCTTAACATAATTGCACAATGTCACAATATGTTCTATCACATCTTTCTCTTTCACTTGGTGGTCCTTAACATAATTGCACACATCTTTGTCTCCATCCTTCGCACAGTTTTTATCACATCTTTCTCTTTGTCTTGGTTCTTACCAAGATTGCACAATGTCACAATATGTTCGATCACATCTTTAATTGCACAATGTCACAATATGTTCGATCACATCTTTCTCTTTCTATTTGTGGTCCTTAATATAATTGCACACATCTTTGTCTTGGTCCTTACACAATTTTGATCCCAATGTAAGGGCATAATTGACTTCAAAGTTGTCACTACTCAAAACATGAGTACCATCGCAATTAAGTGGTGCCTAGTAGTAGAGAACTATAAGAAAAGAGGAGGTATGAATGGACATGTTTCATTTATATATGTTGATTTGTTTAAAATAAAATCTCACAAGGACACCACGTGGTGTGCATTACCTCATGGGGTGAGGGTGTAAGAGGTCTTCCCTGTGATGATTTAACTTTATACATACTCTCACCACATGGACACCACGTGGTGTGCTTTACCTATTAGGGAACTTTATACATACTCTCACCACATGGACACCACGTGGTGTGCTTTACCTATTAGGGGTGAGGGTGTGAGGTTTTCTATGTGGTGATCTAACTCATACATATTCTCATTCCTCTCACCCACAGGGGGTGAGGGTGTGAGGTTTTCTAGGTGGTGATCTAACTCATACATACTCTCATTCCTCTCACCCACAGGGGGTTAGGGTGGTGTATACATATTCTCATCCTTCTCACCCACATGTGGCTGGGGTGCACAAGTTAGGTTGGTGTATACATATTCTCATCCCTCTCACCCACATGTGGTTGGGGTGCACAAGTTAGGATGCGCAGTGGTGTGCACCCTAGGATGGTTTGCAAAAGTTTCCCATGTAGTGATCTAGGTTAGGSTGGTGTATACATATTCTCATCCCTCTCACCTACATGTGGTTGGGGTGCACAAGTTARGGTATGTGGTTGGGGTGCACAAGTTAGGCTATGTGGTGTGCACCCTAGGATGGTTTGCAAAAGTTTGTGCACCCTAGGATGGTTTGCAAAAGTTTCCCATGTAGTGATCTAAYTCATGGGATTCTCTTATTTGTGTATGTTGGTATTTTAAGATATAACTCTCAAGGCCAAAATAATGATGAACAAACCAAAGGTCGTATATGGGTCAGCTTGAAACCAAAGTTCTTATATGGGTCATGGTGAGTGAGTTGTGTTATATGGGTTATGGTGAGTGAGTTGTGCTTTCTGAAAGGGTCCAAGGTGGCAAGCCTACACGTATGTAGGCCATTCCAATTATAATGAGATAATAATTTTGTTATTAAATTCTAGAGATCTCCTCTAGACACAGAAGATTAAGATTATTCTGATTTTTATTTTTTAAAATCTAAACAAGAAAACCATTTAAACAAGAAAATCATAAATGGGGACAATGGTGGAATTGCTACCAAATCCGTACAATCATTTAATTTATTTAAAACTCTCATTTAAAAATTTCTGGTATATATTTAGAACTAGTACAACCACATAACCACATAATTTTTAAATATGATTAGGTAAATGTAAAAAAGTAAACACATAAACGGATATCTTTATAATAGCTAGGAACGGATGTCTTTATAATAGCTAGGAAGTTAATGATTGAAATCACAGCCATGCCATTTATTTTGTGTGACTACTAAGAATATTCTAGCCATATTTAATCTTGTCCATAGAAAACTTATTAAACACTAAACCCCTATTAAATCTGCCCCTTTCGACGTAACAAGTAACTCACTSGAAACACAASTAGCTGATCTTGTTTACATGACTTAGTCCCATTCTCTGCCTATCAATATTCACAAATATACTTGAACACATTTTAGCTGATCTTGTTTACATGACTTAGTCCCATTCTCTGCCTATCAATATTCACAAATATACTTGAAAACATTTTGAAGAAAACCTGTAAAGGCCTTCAACGTTCTACGCCCTGAATGTTACGGCCCTCTGCCTGGCCACCGGAGACGCCGGTTTTCGACAGAGGCGTAGACTTGGGAGAAGACTGATACGCAGGCCCATCGACGGGTATTACCCGTTCATTATCCTCCGTCGGCACCGTCGGAACCCTTCCTCCTCTCATCAACTTCTTTACAGCAGAGGTCAAGGGTTCGAGCTTGGACGCCAACGGCTCATAACCGAAGAGCAACCATCCCAGGCCTGCACAGTTAATCAATTAACACGGAAACAAACCCATATATAATGAACCGAAGAATGGGGTTTATCACGTACCTGCAACACCCAGTGTGGAGACGAAAGCGGTGGTGATGGTCCTCCTAGGGATGTGAGGCGGCCATGAAAACTTCAGCCCGCCCCAGGGATCCTTGACGACTACTTCCTTCATATTCGAAGGATCCCAAACCCTTTTTTTGCAGACCAATCCTTCAAATCTAACGTAATTCGTTGGCAGCTATGGCTGTGAGGATCAGCGTAGTTGAGATCGAAGGTCTTGCAGGTTGGGGTAGGGATATAAAAGATGGTAGTGGCGAGCTGCTGTGCTGCCACATGGTTCCACACGTGTAGGTTGGCGAGATTCTTAACGTATTAAATATTGGAACAAGTTGAGAAACGCATCCGAGAACCTCATAACCTAGAATTGAATCTCAAACCAAGTTTAGATGGATCTAACCTAATATAAAACTAGATATAAGCTAAACCAGATGGATCTAACCTACTATAAAACTAGATCTCAGCTAAGTTGATGTTGTAGTAAAAAGGAGACTGTGATAAGTATTTTGTAGAAATTTCAAGTATGATTTGAGTTTTACTACTATAAAATTAGATCTCAGCTAAGTTGATGTTGTAGTAAAAAGACTAGATCTCAGCTAAGTTGATGTTGTAGTAAAAAAGAGATTGTGATAAGTATTTTGTAGAAATTTCAAGTATGATTTGAGTTTTAATGTGATGTAAGTTTAATGGTTAAGAATATATGTTTCCTTCTAAAAAAGGGTTTCATTCTGATCTTAAAAATATATTATTATTGTTATAGATTCAATCAAAAATCTAAATCCATTACAAATTTCAAAAAGTGGGAAAGTTCGCTATATTATTAGACCATGCTTTTAGAATTCAATTATTAGAAAATGGTAGCGTGATAACTAGCCAATGTTTTGGTCGTTTTAAATTTGGTTTCTTTAAGAATTTAGTCTTTCAAAAAGATGAAATCAATTACAAATTAGTCAAAATTTTAGTATATATATATATATATATATATATATATAGATTTAGTAACCTCCAAAACCCTTAAGGCATCCCAATTATGCAATCTTAACACTTGAATTTGTAATTTTATCATAAAAAAATTATTTTTTTCTTAAGGTCTTTGGTTTGGTCTCGTACATAGTTAACATATAAAAATTCAATTAAAGATTAGGATTTAGTAAGATTTGGAAAAAAATTGAAAGTATGCATATCATTAATATGAAAAAACATCCCAATGTTATTTAATATTTTTTGATCAGTAAATTATTGTGGATATTCCACTATAAAAAATTGTCATAATAGATTTACAATATTATTCAATCTCTTTATTATGCATTGTTTTTACTTTAGATTTGGATTTAGTATTAATATCTTAGCACACAAAATACTAAAATAAATTGAAACTAAAGTGAAAGAAGTTGAACAAATAACACACCATCTTCATAATAAGCACAAGATATACCTTGAGAAAACCCAATATGTGAAAAACCTAGCTACAAGGTCAAGCCTATGCCTTGCTATTTTCTTTAGAGTTATGAAATGCAAATACTAAGAAAGCACATTCACTATGGAGTTGTCATGGACATTGTGGCCAATATGACTACTACGTGATCTTCTAATTCCTTTGTTCTACTTCAATATACTACTCTCAATGCTCTAATCTACTATAGAAAAATACTCAATACAATAAGAATGGAACCCCTTCCTATCTTAGTGGACAAATATTTAACAATGTCCTAATAGTTGTCTAGGGTTAGGGTTAGGGTTTTGGCATTATTCAACTCTTGATTAAGGTTAGGTTTTTGGACCCTCTATATACTTCTTGAAATTCCACATGTGACTAGATCTAGATGTCTAAGTAATGTAAGTTGACATTGCATCCACTTGGTATCATGGTGGTCAACAAGATAGGTCAAATTGTGGGAGGCATAACTTCCTCATACAGACTCCCAATGAGGTCATATTCACACCTTTGGAAAGCTCTTGTTGTGTAGAACAATGACGAGAGGCTAGGGACTTTGTTTACAAAGTTACGACCCCAAAAATAGTCATTTAAGGCCTGAAATAGGCTTTGAAAGTTTCTAGACCCCAAATCACAAAAGTTGGACATGCCCCTAAAATGGGCCCTATAAGCCAATAACTCAAAATTTTCCACAAAGAAAGTAAAAAAAATAGATGATAATTTATATAATGATCTATTTCAAATCACACCTCCCCATTTAGGGAAGCTTTTGGTCCCCAAAGACATTTACTGAAGAAGGCAAGGAAATTTTTCCTCTACTTTCTGCCTAGATTACCATTTTTCCTTGCCTAGAAGTTATCCCTTCAACCCATTTTGGCACCCAATTTTTTGGGTTAATTTCGCGTGCGCGCACAAACAAAGTTTTGCATGCTCATTCCAAGTTTTGTGCACACTCATTCCAAGTTTTGTGCATGCTATTCCAAGTTTTGTATGCGCTCATTCTAGTTTTGCATGCACCTAAGCTAAATGCACGAAGAAGGACAAGAAGTGCATGTCGAAACGAGTTTTGATATTGTGTGCTAGGTCAAGGATATGGAATATACACGTCGATATGATTTTTTTCGGTAGCATTAGAAATCAAGAAACCACATGCCAAAATCAAGAAAGGAATCATTGGGAAATATTTTCGAACGATTACGACCAACAACACAAGGGATCATGGAGCTGGCAAAATATGAGTTGGAAAGGAAGTTAAGATTGCCCTGAATCCAGAAGGCTATGTGGACTAAAAGCAGGTGCTAGAAGCATGCGAGTATGATCCAGGTGGATATTAGTGGCCACCCACCTATTCCATTTGGCTCAAAATAGTTTTCTGTCAACTTACTATTTTTAGCAATTTTTCAGTTCCTGAACTTTTGAGGCCATTTTGAGGGCCTAAGCAAAGATTTTTCATGATCAGGAATCTCAATGACAGTCAAAGGCTCTGATTGAGCCCCCAAAATGAATCTCCTTGTTGATACCTTTCCAACGAGCTATCATGTGTCCCAAATAGATATCGTATGCCAAAGTTACACCCCCAGAAAGTTGATACACCAAACTACCCAAAACGGGGTCCACAAAACTATTGGCTTTTCATCTTTCAGGGTTAGGGTTTTGGATTTTATTTACGTCAAAAAGGTATTTGGAGCCTCATTTTAAAAATAATATTCTTTCAAATGGAAGTATCCATCACATCTCTTCTTAGAGATAAGATGCCACCATTCTAGCGAGTCTTTCACTCTATATTTCTACAGTTTTGTACATTTCGCTTATTAATAGAAATTGTGTATTACTGTATCTCTGTTTTTATGGTTATATCTCTGATTTATATCTACTATATTATTGGATATATGATATATCTTTGTACATTTCTTTATTATATCTCTGCTCTCATTTCGTGCCGAAAATAATCCGGATCAATGGTATCACAGCAAGCTGCTCTTGATCATTTTTCAGTGCATGTCCCCAACGAGGTCTGAGTATAGAAAGTTGGGTCTTGATATTGTCTCTGTTGAGGAAAATCTCTCTCGCACGCCTAAGAAACTCTCCATGGTAGAAGAAAATAAAAACAAATGGAGAAAAAGATTCTATTAATCGGTTGCTTGAGCAAGATCTCACGCGACAGAGGGACGAAATGATGGATAATTTTTCCCACATCCTTCAACGCCTACCAATGAAAATAGCCACTCTTTCATCAATTAACTACTTTGGAGGAACCTCACCCTTCAAGGTTCAAGTTAATTTTGATATTGCCACATTTGAAGGAAAGATAGATCTGGATACCCTAGAAAAATGGTTAAATCTACTAGAAGGTTATTTCTCTGTTCATAATTTCTTTGAAAGGGAAAATATCACCTTTTCACTCCTTAAGGATCTCCCCCATGTCAAAAATTGGTGGGAAAATTACTGGGAGAAAAGTTCCACAGAGGAGTCTGGAATATATGGGGCCGAGCCCACTTGAGATTTTTGTGTGGATGTGGGCAATGAACAATATTACCATGTTGGAAACTATGATAACCAGTACATGAGATGGACCACATTGTAGCAAGAGAGGGGCCAATAAGTGTTGGATTTCACCAATAAATTCCATACCTTGTGCACCAAGATGGGTATCAAAGACTCTAAGTGCCATTTGGTTCTGAAATACTCTAGGGATCTAAACAGATACATCCAAACTGAAATGGATTTTCTGGACATCTCAAGACATCTGTGCTTTTTATCGATATGTTGTTAAAATCGAGAAAAAAATTAAGTAGCAGAACAAGCGAGAGTTCAGGTTTGCAAATCCGCAACAACCAAAGTATGGTAAAGATGTCCCTAACAACGAGCCTTCATAAAACCAGTCCAAGCCACAGGAAAAGAAGGGTAACAGAAATATGAAGAAGGACACTAGAAAGTGGTGTGATTTCCACAAAATCCCCTAGCACAACACCGATGAATGTCGCTCAAAACAGTCATTGGTGGTTGATATCAAAGAAAAAGATCTGAACCCAGATTCAGAATCTGATTAAGAAGGTAATGGGAGAATATATATCTGATGCAGACCCCACTGCTACAGTTGCAATCACAACAATTCAACCAGAAGAACTAGCAGATCCTGAAGAGGGGGAGCGCCTCTTCCATTCACATATGTGGGTGAGTGGGGCCCCGTTTCATTTCATTGTTGATAGCGGAAGAAAACAAAACCTCATCTCAGCAGAGGTCATCAAACAATTGGGATTATCGACAACACCACACCCACAACCATACAACATTGGGTGGCTTCGCTAGGGACACGATCTTCATGTAAGCCAACAAAGGCAATTTTCATACGACATCCAACCCTTAAAATATGAGGTATTATGTGATGTTTCCCCGCTGGATGTCTGTGATGTTATTTTGGGCCAGCCATTTATGTGGAAGCACCATGTTATTTATGAGTCTCGACCTCGTAGTGTCATTGTTACTCTGGGGGGTCATCTCTATAGGATACTAGAGCTAGTTCCAACTACTGTTCCACCTAAAAAGTGTCGCAAGGTAGTATCTCATACTGCAAAATTCAGCTTCTTCATAATCTACTCAAAAGGTGAACAAAAGGACACTGCAACCACTGCAGCCTCAACCCAAGCACCTTATATCCAACAAAAGAGGGTCGAAAATATTGAATAGAAGTGAAAATATTCCTTCTTCACATATTCATCTCATTAGGTTCTCGACAACCTCCCACAAACCAAGCATCACAACTTCTTCGACAAGGCAAACAACGCACTAAGGTCCAGATTCAACAAACACTTCCCCCTCTCCACCAGGAACTCAACGCAATGGAGACCATTTATACCTAAGGATGGAGGATTGATCCAGGTTGATATCATTGGCCACCCACCTATTCCAATGGGCTCAAAATAATTTTCTAGCAAATTATTATTTTTAGCAGTTTTTCGATTCCTGAATTTCTGAGGCCATTTTGAGGGCCTAAACGATTTTTTTTTGTGTTTGGGAACCTCAATGATACCCAAAGGCTCTTATTGAGCCCCCAAAATTAAGCTCCACATCTATACCTTTCCAATGACCTATCATGCGCCCCAAATGGAGATCGTATGCCAAAGTTACGTCCCGAGAAGCTGATACACCAAACTACCCAAAACGGGGTCCACAAAAATGTTGGCTTTTCATCTTTCAAGGTTAGGGTTTTGGATTTTATTTATGTTAAAAATTCCTTTGGATCCTCTTTGTAACAATCATCTTCTTTCGAATGTGAGTAGACGTCACATCTCTTCTTAGAGATAAGTTGCCACCATTCTAGCAAGTCTTTCACTCTGTATTTCTACAGTTTTGTACATTTTGCTCATTAATAGAAATTGTGTATTACTTTATATCTGTGTCTATGGTTATATATTTGATATATCTCTTCTATATTATTGGATATATTATATATCTCTTTACATTTGTTTATTATATCTCCGCTCTCATTTCATGCCGAAAATAATCCAGATTAGAGGCAATTTGTCAGTAGAACGAGTGTGTAGAATTTAACCTTCTACAATTATTTACTACACGCAAATTTTCATTAAAAGAAAAAAAAAGATACAATGGAAACTACACACATTACACAGAGATTTTTCCCCTATAAACCCAAACCGGGAAAACCAACATCTTCTATATTCATTCCACACCATACATTGTTTACAATACAATATACATATAGGATACCATAGCATAAAAAACCCTAATCCAATAACCCGGATTAATGAACAACCCTAATTTCTTAATCAGAAATAGAAAACCATCGACGAAAACCATGTGCCAAAAAACTGCCCAAAAACGAACACAAAAAACTTCTATTTTTTTTTTCGGCGGCGCTCCGCCCCAACCCTTGCACAAAGGGGCTCCCACCCCCCTGTGACCCCTCGATAAAGGGGATGATTCAACCCCATCTTAACCCCCTGCAAATAATATAACACATACCCAAGAGAGTGGAGTAGAGCAGAAAGAGACAGAGCTCCCAAGTAAAGAGAGCTATAAAAGGAAGCAATGATATACAAAATAGAGATGGATGGAGAAAAAGTTAGACACTCGCATAGGAGATTCATTGAGTGTTGTGTGTCTCACTCATTCTGAGCCTTTGTACTATTGTAATGCTTCTGAATATAATTATGAGTCTGTCATTTTTCTAGAGGTCTAAGGAATGCATAGGGAATATTATGTTCTAAAATCTTAAGAATGATCTAAAGGAGACATGAAACTTTGTGGTTTTTGAATATAGTCTGCTTAATGTATGCTTGTGTTCTTGGAATGGAAGGAATGATAAAGATGAAATAGTTTTGATCTATTGTGTGTCATTCATGCGTTATTTGGATATGTGTGTGTGTATTGTTATACTTAATGATCAATACTAAATTGAGGTTAATGGAGTGCATGAATGTCATCCTGAATGGATACCTATGTGTTTAACCCTTCATCTATGTCACAAGACCAGATGGTCTTTATGATCCTCATTGTATCTCGGGTGAGACCTTCTTCGGCCTTGGTGGAAGTTTGATATGTTGATTTTTTGGGGGTTTTATTGGTCATGTTTGGACAAACCTTGGGTCTAAACTCCCCATCGTTAAGAAGGAAGCAAGAAATCATGAAAAAAATCCAATAAATGGTTCCATTGTTGACACCTGAAAGTATTGCAGGGAATGATGAAGGCAAGATATGATGTGATATCCATCTCGGGAGGAAATTCAAGACTGGCTAACTGCAAATGAGAATGAGTTTTCCTATCGAGAAACTCAAGGTTTGAGAGTGAATGTGAAGAAATGGAAAGACATATATCTCTACACCAATATGCATGAGGTTTTCTTTGTTGAATTTTCTTGTCCTCTATATGAATGGTTGAAAAGAAAAAATTCTACCAATTCTATTGCACTACCTTTAGAACCAGTGTTTTGGGATTAAGCCACACTTGATAGATAAAAAGTGTTAGAAAATAAGTGGACTCCGACCATTGGATTCTGGTTTTCTTGAGTAAAAGAGGGTTATATTATTGAATTTGATGTGGAATACACTAATTCTTTCCATGAGGCTGAAAGAAAGTTTGCAGAAGTTTCGAGGAAATGAATGCTCGAAGAGATTCCACTCTGGATAAAGATATTTTTCATAGAGAAAGGGTTGATGTGCATGGATCCTAACAGAATGGTTGAGTAAACTCCCCTAACGCTGGGGTGGGGGGGTTGCAAGGATGGGGGAAAGTGAGAGAGGAAATGGATCCATTTAGGAGGATCTATAAATTGTTGAGAGGTGAGGAATGAGATGGAGTAGAACAGTAGATAAGAGAGAGAGAGATACACAAGAAGAGTTGATCTAAGAAGAAAAGTAGAGAAAAGAGGTGAAAAAAAGAGAGAAAAAGACACATGATGAGGGGTCAAGCCCAATATTAAGAGAAAATAAATCATACTAGGAGGAAGTGTAGAAGGAGGCATTGTTCCAAAGTGGAGCACCAACATAGGTAGGCTCACGAAGAGGCACGACGTTGAGAGTAGGGTGTTAAGTGGGGATACCAGTAGTAGTAGTAGTAGTAGTAGTAGTAGTAGTAGTAGTGGTGGTGGTTTTAGGGGCCCAGGTGAAGAAGTACAAACCCCTTGGTTAGAGTGCCACAAACTCAAAATTACATGAGGTGGATAGTAGAGGCACAATAGAATAAGAGGAAGATGGAGGATCCCCTAGTGGTGGGGGAGAAGAATTAGCAATTGTAGATGGTCTTGTGTGACTACAAGTAGGAAACACTCTGAGTCCCCTCACAAGAAATGTCAAAAGGAGGACTTACCCCCTCTTTAAACCACCCCCCTTATGCATTTACAATAAATAATAAATAACAACAGATAGTGAAGTGATCATAGTAGGAGATGGAGTAGAATAAAATATAAGAGAAGAGAGGAGTCAAGAAAAAGGTGAAGTCAGTGTCGCTTCACCTAGAGGAGTATCCATAGAAAGGAGCTTGTCAACTAGTAGTTAGATAAGAGGAGTTGGTTTGAAAGTGACGATGGAAAATAAGGATAGCACCCTAAGGCTACTGGTGTTCCACATAATGGGTAAAGATGACGTTGAACAACATTGGTTCATGTGCGAAGCAATATGGTCTATGAAGAGAATCATAGATGAAGTAGCCAATATCGTGCAACTGGAAACCACATTTACGGATAGATCCTTGTCGTGGTACATGAAGTGCAAGGCCACTACATCAAGGAGACATATTAGGTCTCTTATGGAGATCAAAATGGGTTTACTGAAGGAATTTCAAAATCCTAAGTCTGAATCTTGGTGTATTACTGAGATCAAGGAGATTAAGTAACAACAAGGAGAAATCGTGTGGGATTATGACCAACAGTTTAAGATTTTATTGGACATGCTGACATTCCAAATATAGTACATGCAACACAAAGAGTGGTTTATTGTGATATTTATTTCGCATATCTAAGTCCCTCTCACCCAGGATAAGGTGACGACTCAAGCAGATGAGGTAGAAATTTCCATACGCTTAGAAGCTACGCTAGGAGGGGAAAATACGTCGACAAAATTGGCACAGTTGTAGTCACAACTAGCCAACTTGATGATGTAGTTGGAAGATATGACAAATATGAAAATCATGCATGATCATGTTTGGTGTACCACATTTTGCGTTGAGGAGAATCACAAGAAAGAATTCCCTATACTTTCAAATTATGTGGTGATTGGCGCGTCAAGTCCATTCCCAACTAGAAATATGGAATGTTGTGAGATATGTCGACAGTGGGGCCATGTACCACTCCACTTCCCAACTTTGAAAAAGTATCAAAAGATGCACCATACTCCATTATATGAGTTCTATAAATCCACGGGGAAAGATCTCAACAACTGTCAGTCACTCCAGCTGATGCAAGACAATACTCAAGATGCATTCTTGGTACAGGAGGAACAAAAGGGTGGTGATCATCATGGTAGTGTTGAAAGAGGAAGATACCAAGGAGGTACCATAGGAATATATGGGTGTGGTTGTGGTTGAGGTTATGGCAGAGGGGGAGGCAGACCCCCCACTTGTTTCAATTGTGGAGAAATTGTTCATGTATCAAGGTTTTGTACAAAACAACACATGATTTGTGCATATTTCTACAATCCCGAACATGTCACAGAGGACTGTCCTAACTTTGTGAAGAAGTGGGAATAAAATCAGATGCATTGCAATATGGTGCATGCAAAGCTGTGAAAAATTAAGAAGAAATATGAATAAGTCGATGTTTGTGTAGTAACCCTAGGAGGAGTGAAGACAAGCGAAGACTTTGAGCATGGAGAGGGCTCAACTCAAAAGTCGGAGGGAAAGATCATAAAGGTAGCACAACCACCTCCTAGGTTCGATGTTTCCCAACAAAAGTTGTTCATGTGTGATGTGTATAATGCTATTGAAGAAGAACTAGCATGTGGAGATTTGCAGTGTGCAACACAGAGATCAATCGAGGAGGCCCAGATCTAGGTCAAAGTACATAGGGAGACACATAGGTCTCTAGAAGAGGATTTCACCAAGGAAGATTTGTAGTGCACAATGCAAAGATCCTTGGAGAAATATTGTGAGCATGGAGAAATACAACATGCAAAGAAACAATCATTGGAATAAGATTACATATAGAATGAGTTGCGATGCACTGAGAAGAGAGTGATTGAAGAACAACACCTTGAGGAGTATTGCACGACTTGGGTTGTGAAGCAGATATCGAAGACCAAGTAAGTACTTTCTTGTGTTGTTTTTTGCAACTTCTCAATGATCTTGATGATGCAAAGAATTTGAAAAATATGCTAGCCACATGCACGAGGGAACAAGGAGTGGAGGAAAACATATCCTCTCCTCTACTGGAATAAATATGTGTCAAGTTAGTAAGAAAAAGAACATGGGGTGATAATTGAAGATGACAATGGAGCTTGGTGGTTATGACATGGATGGAGTCATGCTGGATCTGGGTTTTGACATGAATATTATACCTAAAAAGTCTTGGGAGGTGATGGGAGAAAGAAAATTGGTCTGGTCTCCCATCCAACTATGGTAGGCGAATCAGTACAATATGTACCCCCTAAGCCGACTAGAGCAAGTGGAAGTAAATATATAAGGGGTGAAGAAAACATATAAATTTGAGGTCATAGAGATTATGGATGACTCGAATACATATCCTACCTTGTTAGGCATTGACTAGGCCATTAACAATAATGCACTGTTGATTTTGAAGAAGATACATATGTCCTTGGAAAATGATACCCTATGCGTGGTCGCATCCCTAGATCCATATGAAGGAGATAGATACAACGATCAAGTGGATGATGATGCATTAAGCTCGACTATTGAAAACATCTATAAAATCATTGGGCGTAGGGAGGATTAGATCAACCCCACTACAGATGGAGAATTAAGTTGGATAAGTGCCAAGTCTTATGACACATTTTCTAAAGATTCCATGGATAGGTGGAAAAACAAGTTATATGAGGTCTCTACTTGCATATGTGTGAGGAAAATGAAAGTAGTTTGTTGGATAGGGTTTGAGCTATGTGATACTTTGTGTATTGATGAGAAAGGGACAATAGAGGCATTCATCGTACATATGGAGAAGGATATCCCCATGGAACAGAGGATATAGGCCATGGATGCAGTAGTCTGAGGGACATCAAAAAAGTGGTGGGAAACACATCGTGCAAATATTTAGAGTTGGGTGCAAGTGGTTGAGTTGAAAAAAGTTTAGTTCCAACCCATTGTCGATTTCGAACTGGCCAACCAGTATAAGGGTACTGAGGATCCCTTGGAACACAATTGTGTTTGTGAATGAAGTTGGACGTCAAATAATATTCCTCTACCCCAATGTCTCCTTCGGTTTTTCCACACTATGGATATGGTCCCTAGAAGCTAGTACATTCAGGAGGATCTTGGGAGGAAAATGATCGAGTGGACCCATGCGAACTCTCGGTTCTATTTAAAATTTAGCTTCATGGTAGAATATTTATCTCAAAGAGAGGCTCTCCTCTGGATTAAATATTTTATTTTTCATCGAAAACTAAAGGAAACTGCGGCCAAGGTGTTCTGCTCATATCATCATCTGGTGGAAAAATTAAAAGAGGCAGTACATTGTTGGAAGATTGATGATAATAATTTTGATGACGATGACCCTCACAACATCCAAATAAAATAATTTGGAGGAAAACATGCACTAAAGGGTAAGGCAGAAGAGATGGTTGTCCCAGATTATAATGGCTTGATTAAAACCAGGAAACATAATATTGGCACTGAGGAAGCACCCAAGATGTCCATTGTTGGAGATTATTGGGATAAGGAGAAAGCGAATCAAGTTTTTGACCTCCTCAAGAAATATGAGGACTTTTTTCCCCATGGTTTTTTTGAAATGAAAGGCAATGCAAGATCGTTAAGGGCCATAAATTTTTAGTCCAAATTAGATGCCAAACCAGACATGCAAAAGAGTTATCAGTTAAATCCCAACTATAAGGAAAAGGTGCACAAAGAATTCGATCATATGTTGGATGCTAGGATCATTTTCCCTGTAGAGGATCCCAACTGGATTAGTCACGTGGTTGTGCAACCCAATAAGACCAGTGACTAGGATCATTTTCCCTCGTAGGATCCTAACTGGATGGTCACTTGGTTGTGCAACCCACAAGACCAGCTGAGAATCTATGTAGATTCATGAGTCTCAACACGTTTCCATGTCCATGACCTTCTCTACACCTTCACATATGAGGTATCGGAAAATATCATGGTCGGGAAGCATACTTTTATAGATGAATTTTTAGGGTATCATTATGTTCATATCGTAGAGGAGGATCAAGAAAAAACCACCTTTGCGACATAATGGTGGTCCTTTGCGTACATTATCATGACCTTTTGCCTAAAGAATTCCCTTGTAGTATTTTCTCGGATAATGGCCGCAACCGTCAAGGGATTTTTGGGGACATTTAAATGCATAAATTATTGACATTAAATAATCAATCCGGGATCTCGTAATATTATGAGATGTAAGAAACATATTTGCAGGATCAAATCCTAATCTAATACTTATGAGCTGATAAAAACAACTAGAACAAATTAATGTAGACAAGATTATTTACATGAGAAAATTTCCAATCAACGAGTAAATAAATGATAGGTATGTGTAGCAATGCATATCTTAACAATCTATTGTTTACATGGTACTACATTTATGTTCATGACCAAGGATTGACAATGAAGCATGTTGATCTAATCCTGTAGAAACTAGTCTTTCAATCCATACAACATCAAATGAAATTGCACTTGGGAATTAAATAAACTCACACTAGCAATAAATCAAATTACAACTCTCTAAAAATGGTTTCACATCCAACAATGGACATTATAAAGTATAATTTCAAGTTGGATATAGATTTTATACCCAACAATACTATTTTAGATCCACTATGTTAGTCAAATTGACAACCATTAACTTGAAATAGAAACAACAAAATCAAAATTCGACGCATGTGATCAATGTATACATCATGGGCTGTTGTTGATCAATGAAGAATGGTGATCACCAGTTGCACCAATCCATATCTCTTGACAATTATTTTCTAGAGAATCACCAATAAAATATCAAACAATTAGGCATGAAACTTCATGTTCTCACAATCATTGGTTAAACCACACGACATGAATGAAACATAACTACAAAATACTTTCTACAAGAATCAAACTCATTAAAATTGTAATAACAATGAAATCACACTTAATTCTAATACAAATAAATAAAACTAGCCAGAGAACTACTTATTAGATGAAGGTGTCCCTTCCTTCACTCAGAAGCAGGCCCATTATGCATATACAAACTAAAAATTTTAAGAAATGAACATGCATAGAATTGTCCGATATTTCATTATAAAAAAAGGGTACAGATTGAACACAACCTTAGTCCCCTTACCTTCTATTGATTTCTATCGGTCTATCTCCCCCCAATATCTAATATTCTCATGAATTTATATAAGGAGAGATGAGGGTGGATTGGAACAATCTCCCCCAAAATATAAACAACCAACTATGAATGGATTCCAAGTATCATCTCTTTGTGTTTTCAGCAGAGATTTGGTTGAATAAACAACTCAAATATGATTACATTAACTTGATTTGGTTTCTTGTTTCGATGGGCGCTCAATTTGGTGCATCGTTGTGCTTCAACAAACTGGACATGTCTCCCAAAACATGCATATTTTGAGGAAATCTCTCTTGCGAGTCAACTAAATGAGGCCATTCTACACAAAACCCATATCTTATATTTCTACGATTCACCTTCATCTCCTCAAAAGTTGTGTCAGAAGTTCATTGGTCGGTATTTAAGCATGTATGGGCGTACTTGTGGGTTGGAAACATGAGGAATCAACCTGGGCATATTTTTGATAACATGAAAACATAAAAACTTCATCCTTAACAAAACCCATGTGCCCAAAGTTTTCCACAAGGTGCACAACAATGCTAATGAATGAGGCATCATCAAAAAACCATCATCTGTAAACCAAACAATATTCTAATTAATTCATGAAAAATAATGGAAATAACAAAAATAAATATGTAGACATGTACGGGGGGGTTTTAATGTGTTTCTGGAGAAATATGGTTAAAAATGATGGTAATTGATGAACATGGTGATGCAAAAACATAAAAATTGAACAGTAAAATCATGATAAATCGAAGGCCGGACATAATTTATCCACAAGTTTCTTGAATTTTACTTGGACAATTGGAGTATGTTCAATTTGTTGAGGGAACACATGCAAGTTCTTCGATTGATGTTGTATTGATGTCGTCGGCTACAAATTTCCTTAAATTTGAAGAAATGCATCTTCTATAGACCATTTGGCACATTGTTGGGCCATGTCATGTGCAAGGATGGATTTTCAGTGGATCAAGCTAAGATCTCCTCCATCTTGGATATGGTGGCCCCCACTTCATTTCAGGAGATGCACACTACATTGGGTTATATAGGATATTATCCACGGTTCATTTAGACTTTTGCCTAGATTGTAGCCCCATTAGAAAATATGTTGCAAAAATACACTAAGTATATTTGGAAACCGAAATTCCATGCAACCTTAGATACTCTCAAAGAGAATCTTGTCACTATGCCAATTTTATTTTTCCCTAACAGGTCTAAACTTTTTCATGTCCACATTGATATTTCATCCATTGCGCTAGGAATAGTTCTTGTGTAGCCGAGCGAAGGTAATATTGACCATCTGGTATACTTTTCTAGTTGCAAGTTGATCGACATAGAAAATAATTATCCTACAATAGATCACCAGGTCCTCTCCATGGTAAATGCATTACAAAATTTTCACCATTACTTACTGGGGACCCCTTTCAAATCCTTTACCAATCACTTCGCGCTCAAATATTTGGTCAACAAGCCGGTGTTAGGAGGTAGGATATGCCATTGGTTTTTTCTCTTCCAATAATTTGAGTTTGAAGTTGTATTTAATCAGGGTAAGCACAATGTTGGACTAGATCATCTATCCTGGCTTGAGACTGCAGAGGCTAGTCGAAGCCTTGATGATGAACTCCCAAATACGAAACTATTCTTAATTGAAGCAGTTCTTGATAAATTGGCTAAAATTGATGAATTTATCATGATATAATAGCCTCTACCAGGGTACACCTAGGCTCAACATCGTCGATTGATCACCCATAGTGCATATTATCAGTTGATTGTGAGGAAATTGTATAAGTTAGGAACATATGATATCCTACACCAATGTGCATTAGGAAATGAGTGTGACCCAATTCTATATGAAGTGCATGAAGTTATTTCTATAGAACACAATGTCGGTAAGGATACTACTCACAAAACTCTACATGCAAGGATATGGTGGCTCTCACTCTTTGCAGATGCTAAGGCTTATTGTAAACATTGCGAAGTATGAAAACGAATTGGAAAGCTGAGCTAAAGAGATGAACTTCATTTATTTATTGTGACTTCACTAGGGACATTCGACAAATGGGCAATAGATTGTGTGGGTCCCATTAATCCCCTTGTGTGTCACACACATGCACGCTACATTATTACTGTGACTAAATATCCCACTAGATGGGCTGAAGCTGTGACGATCAAAGATTGTACAGTAGAAACAACATCACTCTTAATTTTTTAGAATGTGATCACCCAATTTGTTTGTTCGTATGTGCTAATGATTTACGAGGGCTGTCACTTTCTAAAAGAGACCATTCAACAACTCACTTAGGAGTGCATGATCCATCACCAAAAGAGCACTCCCTATCACGCTTAAGCCAATGGTACAGTTGAAGATTTTAATAAAATTTTACAGCATGATTTAACAAAAAATTGTAATGTGAAGCATGATGACTGGGATAATTTGATCCCCACAGTATTATGTGCTTATCTAATAACATACAAAAGGATTACAAAGCATATGCCATTTCGATTGGTCTATGGAAAACAAACAATCATGCCACTGAAATTTGTTGTTCCTATCCTTCGGATCGCCCTAGCAACCCAGATGAAAAATTTCTAGTCCCTTCAACATATATTAGATTAACTCTTGGAGATCTAGGAGGCATGAATTCTTGAAGGATTCAACTAGGTGGTTGAAAAGGAAATACAAAAGGCATGTCATGATTGCAACATCCACTAGAAAATCCTCCATCATGGATCTTTAGTTTTTTTATATGACAACAAGTATTTACAACATTCTAACAAGATACACATGTGTTGGTTGGGTCCTTTCGATCTAGTCTACATCAATAAAGTAGGTGCCACTAAGATAGCAGACTTACAAGGAAATCCACTCAAGGGACTCATTAATGGTAACAGATTGAAGGTGTACTATGGCCCACATGGGTCATCTATCATTTAGCCCAACTCTTAGCTTTGAATCTTGGTAGAGTAGGATTAGTATAGGATGTACAACAGGTAGAATATCTTATAGTAGATATAATTTAMCTTTTTTCAAAACTGAATCCACATTAGTCACACTGACAGACTCCATAAATTGAAATTTTTGCAGTTCCCCTAGATTTCCAAATATGGCCACTATTATGACACAAGTTCAGGTCTTGGATCTGACCCTGAATTCACACAAGAAATATGATTCATTGAAAGGTCAAGCAATCCAATTTTGGTTGGTTTCACATGCCATAGATACATAGTTAGTTATGCTGCCACAATCCCGAACAAGCATCACCAACACAATAGATCATACAATTGATCTCCACATGTGTAACACTTCACCACAATTTTCTACTTATTCTCCAATACAACACCTCCTATCAGATCTCTCTTTCACATTAGTTTACCATTTCCCCCATTCTCTACTCTATATATACCACCTCCCTTATGCTCTCGATGGATTGATTCTCCACACCCCACTTTTTCCCACCCCCACCTGTGACTTCATCCATCATTCAAGTGGCCGTTTCTCCCATTTACCCCCCATTCTCCAATTTTCCTTGTTCTCTTTCCAACTTTCAATTCATGGCATGGATTAGAAGTCTGTTAAAACTCTATCCTTTCCATTTCAGTTGAGTATCCCAAGAGCCCATGCTGCAGTTTCCATGCAGATCTCCATTTTGTCATCAATTTATTGGAAAAGGTCCTTCCCGCATCTTTCTTAGAAAGAATCATCCCAGTTCCACATAATTCCCTGAACTTTGTTTCTTACTCACAACCATTCAATGGCTCTCTAAGCATGAATTTGGGTAACTGTCACCATGAATCATCAMCTTTACTGATAGAAAKAGACCCTACTCTCTTACCTACTAGGATCCCTACTCTCATCTATTTCCATGGATCCTCCTCCAGCAACATAGAGCCTGAGCCAAACCAATTCATCCATCTTAGTCATCTATCTCCCTACTCTCATGCATTTCCATGGATTCTCACCTCTCTAACAATAGGAAGCCCGAGAATATTGTCCCTCTCTTTATGGAGCCTATCTTCTTTTCATGGGTTGGTGTTCGATGGTGCAATTTAAAAAAATCCCCCATTCACCTTCATATACACCATCGAAGGTAACAGGTTGGGAGTATGTCCACAGGAACTCCAACTCCATCTTTCACCATGGATCCTGCTTGAATCATTCTAGGACTCGGGTCGTGTTGCAGCTAAAACCCGAACATATGATTTTCTCTTACTCAAACCCAACTGCAACCACAACTTGGTTTGATTCTTTGCGCCATCGATGAGGATGCTTTTATCTTACTCAAATTACAGTGTTCAATCCATGAAGATTTTGGCTCGCGGACGAGCGAAATAATAGTAGTGGGGGCCTATTGGCACCAGAAGTTTTGGGTTGATTTCGTGTGCGTGCACAAACAAAGTTGTGCACGCACATTCCAAGTTTTTTGCATGCTTCTTCCAAGTTTCGTATGTGTTCATTCCAATTTTGCATGTTACTAAGATAAATTTGAAAATAAGGAAATGAAGTGCATGTCGGAAAAAGTTTTGATATTGCACGCCAAGTCCAAGATATGAAATATGTGCGATGGTCTGAGTTTTGTCAATAGCACCAGAAATCAAGACACTGCATGCCAGAATCAAGAAAGGAATCATCGGGAAATATTCTCGAATGATTATANGGAAAAAGTTTTGATATTGCACGCCAAGTCCAAGATATGAAATATGTGCGATGGTCTGAGTTTTGTCAATAGCACCAGAAATCAAGACACTGCATGCCAGAATCAAGAAAGGAATCATCGGGAAATATTCTCGAATGATTATATTTAGCAACATAAGGGATCATGGAGCTAACAAAATATGATATGGCGTGGTAGTTAAGATTGCCTTGATTCCAGAAGGCTACGTGGATTGCAGGCAAGTGCTAGAAGCATGCGAGGTAGTTTTTCAGTAGAATGAGTGGATCATAATAGAAAGAGATAGAGATCCCAAGTAGAGAAATCTATAAAAGGAAGCAACAACATCAAAAATAGAGTTAGATGATAAAAAATCTAGACAGTTGCATAGAAGATTCATTGAGTGCTATGTGTCATGCTCACTCTAAGACTTTGTACTAGTGTAATGCTTCTGAATATAAGCATGATTCTTTCTTTTTTCTAAGGTCGAAGGAATGCACAAGGCACACTATGCTGTAAATCTTAAGAATTATCTAAAGGAGACATGAAACTTTGTGGCTGTTGAATATAGTCTTCTTAATGTATGCTTGTTTTCTATGGAATGGAGTGAATAATAAAGTTGCAACAACTTTGATATATTGCGTGTCATTCATGTGTTATTTATATATGTCTGTGTATTTTTTTACATAATTATCGATAGTAAATTTAGGTTAATGGAGTGAATGAATGTCATCCTGAATGGATACCCATGTTTTTAATATTCCATCCYTATCACAAGACTAGATGGTCTCTATGATCCTCATTGCATCTCAAGTGATACCTTCTTTGGCCTTAGCTAAAGATTGATATGCTAATGCTTTGGGGGTTTTGTTGGTAATCTCTAGGTGAACCATGGGTCTCAACTCCCCAGTMTTAAGAAGGATGCACACAAGCATGAAACGATGCTAACAACCCATCCTACCAAATTTCATTCTACTCCAATTAGGTTGTTCTTGACTTCTTCTACAAAATTCTATCTCCTAATAACTCTGCCTAAGATTATGGTCCTAAGTCCTCTATGCTTGGTAAGACTTGCTAAGAATTATGGTAAATCCTAGCCCCATATGGATGGTGCTTGGAAGAACTTTTTGGATTCAATGACTTGTTGCTGAAGGAAGTATGTACAAATATAGTGAACTAACATCTCCCTATATTAATATCTCCCCTATCATATTAATATATATAGGTAGGTGCACGATGATTATTAGTGTTTTAATATTATATATGTTAGTAACTCCAAAACATGGATGTATCAATCAATATTACATATACAATATTGAGTGATAAATCTCCTTAAACCTCCTCTTAAGTAAGATAGATATGACGAGGGAGATAACCCCTCTTGGTCCAACATGAATGACTCATAGAGTTTCATATTTTCCACATTCACTACTGAGTAAATGTGCATATATAGGGGTAGACTAATTCTATAGGAATTGTTGTCACCCTAACAATTTTTATCGGGATCTAAAAACTTATGAAGTTTAGTGAGATGCTATACTGCAGTAGAGGCGCGATAGTTTAGGGTGCTCAACTATATTCTGTGACATATGAACAAATGTAGCGGAAGTGGGAAGGGAGTAGCTCTGTGGGCCGTCGATCTTGAAGAATCTCAGATCTACGGTCAAAGCCTACATCGGACAAACAAATAGCATAGAACTTAACATTGCGAAGGCAAACCGAGGAAAACTACTCTAGTCTCGATGGGGAACACATGGTGCTCTTACACACGCATCGGGGGAGATTCCGGATTGCCTGAAACCACATTTCCTATGGCCCTGATGTCATGTGGTTCAAAAATTCATGTCGATAGCTCACGGGGAGGATGGTGGTTGGTCAGATCACCTCACATCACCGGTCCAGGTACTTTCNGGGGAGATTCCGGATTGCCTGAAACCACATTTCCTATGGCCCTGATGTCATGTGGTTCAAAAATTCATGTCGATAGCTCACGGGGAGGATGGTGGTTGGTCAGATCACCTCACATCACCGGTCCAGGTACTTTCTTGGATGACGTACCAAAAGGATGCCACCACATAACTAACTCGAGGCTCATCATTCAAAGTGGATTGATGAAGCGTGGCACAGCAAGGTACTGTGACAGTAATTCGTGAGAAAAGTGCACAAACCATCAAATCTCATATATGAATCATTTTACCCTATTATGGGAAATTGTCATCTTATGTGTAAGAAAAGCAAGCTCGGCATGTGCTCCTAAATTCTGTAAACTCAAAGGGTGGAAAAATAAAGGTCTTTGTGAAGTCCGAAAGGCATGGATAATACCCTTCAAACGGTGTCTAGCGCGACTGGGTTCTCAGCTAAGGTACTAGGCAGGTCAATAAGTAAGAATGAAATATGGGTCTTGCAGATGCTGGCGACTAAATTTCATACCGAACCTGAAACTAAGACAGA
>SNQJ01S0149271.1:3116-13930 GCA_010110895.2 Picea sitchensis | reverse complement strand
AATTTGATCCCTAAGGTTGTTCTTTTGAAGAATCTGAGTCATAAGGTCTATCTTCTTCATGTATGTGTATTTTGGATGGAATCCTCAATTGCAGTAGGTACACTTATGTCCTTTCTTTCATTTTCCACTTTTGGATCCTGAGGAATCATTGAAGGGATTGGTGTACCCTTCCTTCTTAGACTCTTCATGTGACTTGGTTTTTCTTTTCACTTTGGATTTTTACTTTGAGAATTGTTGCCATCGTGCGCAGCGAGTGCATGCACTTTGGAGTTTTTTATTACACCCATTTTAATGAGTTTATCTTGCTCCTCAATCATGGCCTCAATGAAGGTATCCAAAGAGAGCATAGTCTAGAATGCTCCAGCAGTGAATCTCTGAGTGTGAAATGTGGAAACAAATACGGAGTATTCTAGACCAAGTTTCGACAAAATGGTGATAACCATTTGCTTTTCCTCCTTTTATTTTTCGCCTTGAGTTGCAGCAGCAAATCCTTGTACTTTGTGAAGAAATCCTGGATATTTTCAAAACTCTTCGGATCTAATGCAAGTAATTTAATCTCAATCATGTGGCCTCTCATATCATCTTGTTTGTCAAATAGTCCTTCCATGGTGGTCCAGATCTCATTTGGAGTTTTACAAATTGATACATGATACAACAACTCAGGGGACATGTGCATGCAAAGGGCTCTGTAAGCCTCATTCATTCTATTGAGGTATTTTGAATTTTCAATGGTTGATGTGGGTTTTGTTTCCATATCCATGGTCAAGCTATACAATCCTCTACCTCTTAGCAAAATCTCCACCTTTTGCTTCCATTCAAAGTAGTTGTACGGGGTGAGAATTGCAGATGGCGAATATTTCATTCTTTCTATGTTCTTCAATCTTCAGTACCTGCAAATAAAAATGTTAGTGCACCTTTTTCCTATCATCCCATGGGCTCTAATACCATGTAAAATGTGGAGAGTACCTGCACAAGAGATCTATCTAGCAGAAGAATGAACACAACTTGCAAAGGTAAGAAGACGAGAGAAAAATTGGAGAGAAAAGAATGAGAATTGTATTAAACAAATGAGTTAATGATAAATTACACATGATATATTTTGTATGGCTCAACTGATGCATCATAGTGGTGGTCTAGAGAGATATGGACACACTCGGGAAATTATGGGAGTTAACTTCCACCTAGTCCTAGTCAACTAGCCATGCAGTCTTCAGTTAACTAAACAGGTCGAAAGTGAAATGCTTCACATGTGATGAAACCAAGTAATACGATTTTCTTATGTTCCTGCTTTCTTCTTTCCATTGATGATGATCCATCCATCCAAAATCAATTATTTTCGGTTGTAATACTTGGTAGTTGATTCCATGAATTGTTGTTGAAGCTTCTCCAATTTGCAGTGGTTTTTGGTCTCTGATAAGAGCTTGTTGAAGAGTGGTTTTGGGCTGACAAGTATTCCATCTTCTTCCTTGATAATGTTGATATCGATCTTCTTGTCTTCCTTGAAATATTTCATAATAATGAGGGTGATGATATGGTTTGACATTTAATGGTTTTCCTTCATTCTGCACACCCATTTCATTTATCTTGTTTTCAGAGAGAACGAAATCATCTATCTTCCTTGATTTGTCTTTGATTGTTCTAGCATTGAAGATTATACCATCATATTTGGCATGTACATCCTCTAGATGGATTTCAACTTTTTTAAGTATCTTCTGGTGACCTTATTGAATCTTGTCTTCTTTCTCCTTTTGAAGCTACAATTTCACCCCATTTATCAAATCTGGACGTCCTTCTTCAATTTTGGATTGCATTTTTGAATTTACCTCATCAGTATTTAGGGATTCCTCAACCTTCTTGCAAATTTCCTCTTCAAGTATTTTGGTAGATTCTCCATCCAAGATCCTTGTTTCTTCTTGATTTTGATAATTTTTATTTTCTTCTTTCAATCTCTTAACTTCATCCAATAGTTTTTTATTATGGTTTTGTAATCTACATACCTCTTCATCTTTCCTTTTCAATTCTTCCCTTGAATCATCATTTTCCCACTTTGTTTTGCTACTATTTTCTTGCTTTAGTTTCTTAACTTCCTTAATGAGTGATTCCTTAAGGGATCATATCTTGGATATCTCCTTACCCTTCTTCGTAATCTCTTCATTTTATTCTTTTAATTCATCTTGAATTCTATACAATTCATCCATTTTTGTATCCCTAATCCATGTATCTAAGAAGAGTTTTTCAAATTCTTCTCATGTCGAGCGAAATATAGTATCTTCATCAAAGTTATTCCACCACTCAAAATCTTCCCAGAAAAAAATATATATATATTCCCTACAAGAACTCAAATTATTTTCCTTTATCATCCTCGACCATTTTCTGGGATTTATTTCATCTTTATCTTCATCTCTGCTAAATCTAGGTAGTGTCATTGATTCTTAATTGAGGTATAACCCAGACCTCAACCTACAACCTCAATATATTAGGAATAATGATATCAAATAGTTATAATCCTTGCTTCAATATAATCTACTATGTTTTCTCTTTCCATTTTCTTTTGAATCATCTCAATCTGACATTCCAATCAAAAGTTATGATAGTAATTAAGTGCACATACCTTTGAAACCCCGATTTGGAGTATGTCCTCTTGGTCGACCTTCCTTCTTATGTATCTTTGAAATTTAGGCCCCTATGAGTCTGAATTGTCTTCTCTGTAATGCCATGGGTCTGACCAAAATTGGGTGTGTCAAATGAAATTTATGGTAACTTTCCTAAACCTTGTTGATTTTTGGCCTTTCCAGAAGAGCAAACTTGTACAACATGCCATGCCCCCCATATTTGATGTATGATTCTGAAACTCGCACAAAAACTACTACAGACTATATTATTTCCAATGCAATTTGTCTCATGAAATTTGGATCCTCTATGAAGAAGTTATGATTGTTTTACTCGGAACACGTGTTTGAGACCAGTTACACAACTAGTCAAAAACCCTATCCTTCATAGGTTGTATCTCTGAAAGTACAACGACCCAGAAGTTGAAATTTGTACCACAGGTACCCTAATATGTCTTTTAAACATAATCCAAGTTTCTCTTTATGAGTGGCCCCTAAAAAAACTAATATCTAAAATTCCAATATGGCTTTCTTGAGGAAGAAAAACCCTAGAATCGGTGTTTTGATACCAAATGTAATGATCCAAATGTTTAAATTATCATAACAAAATAGAAGTACACACCATGTATATATTGTGAGCATGGAGCACAACTCCAAGATAGATAAGTTAAACAATAACTCCTTAAATAATAGGGGAACCCCCTCCAAATAACCAAATACATTTATACATCACAATTCACCCCCTCCAATAATGAATACATTATCTTTGTATATACCTATTCACACTTGCACATGAGGCCCTTTTACTACTAGGCCGACTATATTACATATATATTTACACATTACATGTACATTTAGGCCCATATATTCCCCCCCTTGGGTTCATATCATATACATTTATCCCTATATATGCTCCCCTTGGGTCATAACAATGGTGACTGCACAAAAGAAGGTCTGCAGTGGGACAATGGAACGAAATTTGCACCATCACAACCTCATAAAATTGTTGGTTCTGGATGAGTTAAGAAAAAAGAACAATACTTGGGAAGACTTCTTAGCTCGAAATCAGTTTGAAGAGACTAAAGAGGAAGAGAGAGAACTTGAACCTAAAGAGACATAGAAAGACCCTGAAGAGGCAAAAGAAGAACCGGAAGAGGCAGAGGAAGAACTTGAAGAGGCAGAAGAGGAGTTGGATACAAAAAAGGAGTATGAAGTCAATCCTGAGTTCGAGGAAATTGATGAAGATGTCCATATTGTCACAATCCATAAGAAGCCTGCAACACAGGGAATCAAGGAAATTTCAGTAGCACCAACTCAACATAGGATGACAACAAGTAGGGTTGCTAAACTCACTGAAGGGTCCAGTGAAATTCGGGAGATAGATGAAAAAAAGGTGATGCTTGAAAACCCTTCAAAGAAAAAGCACTCTAGGATTTCTTATAAAACAATAAATGTATGTGAAAAGTCATAGGAGCATGATGCATTGAATAACAACCTTGATGCAGGGAAACATGTCGAGGAAGTTTACTCTGGTAGTTTGCATGTAACTAAAAGCCTAGGAGAGAAGTTGATTGATGAAGCACTTGGTTTTGACGATTGTAACCCATCAAGGAGAGATAAAAAGATAAATAAATTAAAAAGGGAAATTGAGGAGATGACAGTGTTAGAAGGGCACATCAAGAATGAAAACACATTGTTAAAATATTCTAGCATCAGGTTTCAAGAGGAAATCACTCGATTGAAAAGGATGACAATAAATCGTTGAAGAAGGATCAGTGGTGGTATAGAAGAGATAATAAACTTAGTTTGTGGAATCAAAAACTCTAAATCAGGCTTAGAGGGCTTCAGTCGGGAATCTCTGAACTCAATATGCTCGCTCATGTATCCTTTCAGGCTTAACACGAGTTTTGTTTAAGTTGATACAAGTCTCAGCAATTTTGAGGAGCTCCATTTTGAAGATGAACAAGGGTTCAATTTTGCATGAGGACATGCAAATCCTCAAGCATGGGGGAGATGTAGGGTCCTTGTTTTGGAATGTTTGGTTCAGTGTGTATGATCCCATTTTTGACCAATTAGCTTGCCATTTACCTATTTTGTTACTTCATGATGACATTTATTTACCATTTAAAATGAATTTTGATTCAAGAGGTAATTGTTTTAGCCTAATATTGCATTTCCCTTGTTTTAATGAATAGAATATATTTGAATTGTTCAAGTTGATGAGATTACCGGATTTGTTCCTGTAGCATTTTTTACGGGATCTCGTAACCACTTCGAAGGTTATGATATTTTCCAAACTTACCATCCAAATCCAAGACATGGGTTATGTTGGGAGACATGCACATATGGATATTTGTTGTCCAATTCAATTGAAGCTTCAACGATGAAATCGTTGTTCATGGTCAACGTTCCAGACAACCGAGTCTTGCAGTATGTGAATTTTGTTAGGATTTCATCCCTTTGGTCATGAAATCATAACGAGATAGCCAAATATGTATTTATCTTCCGTCCATTTATCTGTCCATATCAAATATTGTAACCTATTGAATATCTTTAGTAAACAATGGATTGGTATGAGATTGAGTGCACCATAAATACTTGTTCTGCTGAAATGTAATTTTATAAATATTGAAGACATTCATGCTTGTGGGACATATAGTGATATATAGTGATAGATAAGAAAGAGGAATGAGACTCTATTCAAATAATGTACCCTATTTTTTATGATCAAATGAAAGATAACTTTTATGCATGTTCAATAATTGATCTTCTGATTTCGTAGGTGTGTAACAGGCATACTTATGAGTGAAGGCAGGGCCCCCTTCATCTCAAAAGTAACACATTAGTTAGATTCTATCCATGCATTTGCAATAGTGTGATTTTATTCGATTGCATGATATTTATATCTATGTAGTTTCATTCATTTCAATTCTTGTAGTAAACATAACGTGATCCAATAGTGAATGTTAATTGATTGATGTTGCAATTTTATTGGTGGTGTGGTTTGAAAGCTATTTCTTGTCGGAGCAATATCATGATGCTTACTTGTCGGTCAGATATGAATATTAATAGGATACTCTATGAACAATTAATTGTTAGAGCTACAATTTCTACACACACTTGTCACTAGTTCTTCATTAGCTAGCAATTGCTCATGTGAAGAATCTTGTCTACATTAATTAGTTCTATATTTTGATTGCTCATATATTTGAATGAAGGTTCTTTAATCTAATTCATGAAGTGAAAAAAATAGAGTATTTTTTAGTGCAAAAGCCTATACTTAACCTGCAATTCTGCCTCAGTGATTCACTATTATATGAGCAACCATTTTCAAAGAGTTATGTTTCGCAGTTGATTAGAGAGTGGCGTGATAGTTGAAAAGTATTTGAAACACTTTGAGGCTAAGCTATGCATATATTATGCCTAGCACTTCGTAAGTTTACAAACTCGGATTGATGAATAAATGTATCAGAATTATTATCATATAATTCGACTGACAGAGAGGATGAAAGGTCCAATTGGAGAGTTTTTTGTTGATTCACCAGAGATCTTCCCATGAACTATTGTGCACTATAGAGGTGATCAAGAGGAGCCCAAGGTATTGGATGGAAGGGATCTCCTAGCATAATCCAGAATACGAGAGATATGGAATTGAACAGAGAAAGGAGTGTTAAAGAAGAAAAAATGGGACTTAAGGTGATTGATCAAGATGCTCGAAGCTTCCATAAAATCATCAAGAAATTTTTTGAAGGCTTTGGCTTCCTTCGCAGAGGGAACACCCATCAACATGGTGTCATCAACAAATTGGTTGTGGGATAAGGGGGCAACAAAGTGGTGAAGATTCATACCTTGGAGCTTTTGAGTTGTGATGGTAGCTTTGAGGTTGTGACCTAGCCATTCATCCATAAGAACAAATAGGAAGGGAGAGAGAGGATCCCCTTCATGGATACCAAAGGAGGGACGGAAAGGAGAGGAGGGTGCACCATTTATCAAAAGAGAGAAGAAAGCAGAGAATATGAGGGCCATGATCCATTTGACCCATTCTGGATGAAACCCAAAAGCCAAGAGGATTTTCCGGATGTATTGCCAGCTGAGCTTATTAAAATCTTTGGACATATCCAACTTGATGAGCATGCCCGGGATTTTGGTGGTTTTTAAGGTGTGAGCTACTTCATGGGCTAAGATTATGTTGTCCAATATTTGACAACCCTCCACATAACCAAACTGTTCATGGAAAACCATGGAGGGTAAAAGGGGTTTAAGTCGGATAACAATGACTTTAGAGATAATCTTGTATATGACATTGCAGAGGGATATGGGGCGAAATTTGTTGGGGTTCGACTCCTTTTCCTCTCTGGGAATGAGAGCAAGGAAGGTGGAATTTAAGGTTGGGAGAACCCTTGAGATCCTTTGGGATTCCTACACAAGTGCCCATAAATCCATTTTGATCACTCGTCAATATTGTGGAAAAAATCTAAGGTGAAGCCAACATGGCCTGGAGCCTTGCTCAAGGCCAGACTAAAATTGGTCGCTTCAACTTATTCTAGGCTAATGGGCCTCATAAGGCTTGCATTTTTCTCCTCTAAGATCCAGTTGGGGATATTTTGAGTGATGGAATGAATGGTGGTCGAGTGGTCCTCCTGAGATTTAGAGAGAAGATCCTAAAAGAAAGTGGTTAGCTCTAGTTCAATATCATAATGGGAGGTGAGATTGTTAGCTTGGGTAGAGGTGATATAGGTGATGCAATTGGAATGATGTCGCTAGATCATGGAACAATGGAAGAGTTTGGATTTGTGTTCCCCTTCCTTGAGCCATTGGACTCGTGATTTTTGTCGCCATATGATTTCCTCTTGCTTTTGTCTCTCCTCGATTTGTGCTACAAGAGTATTTTCCTATTGAGCAAGGTTTAACGTTCGGCCATGGGATATGATATTTTGTTGTAGCTCTTCCATTTGGGATTCTAGAAGTCTTTGTGCTTGAAAATTGTTCCTAAAGACCATCATGTTACATAATTTGATGCTTTGCTTGAGGATCTTTAAGCACTGTTGAAAACGATACATGAGAGAACATGTAGCTACCTGGGCATTTTCCCACCAAACTTTCACATTGTTGAGGAAGTCTGGATGAGAGAGAAAAAAATTCAAACCTGAAGGGTTTTCTGCGAGGCTTGTTGAGAGTGTCGAGGGAGAGACAAATTGGCCAGAGATCTAAGCCTGCGGTAGGAAGGATTGTGGCCTCCAAGTGCATCCCTGAAAGCATGAGAGATTTTGAAATCATAAATTGATCCATCTTCCAGGCAACCTGTTGGGTTCCTCCACGGCAGTTATTACAAGCATAAATGCCATTATTTGTCTCCAGATCAACAAATTGACGATTTTGGACGAAGTCCTTAAAGGACAAATGTTCAGGATCAAGGCACCTAAGACCCCCTTCTCCTCCATGGAAGTGATGAGATTGAAGTTGCCTCCCATGATCCAAAAGTGTGGATTCACTAGATCTGGAATATTTTGTCATTCTTGAAGAAACTTGAGTTTTTCTCCATGATGTTGGGGTCCATAAACATTGGTTATGAACCTAGAGGTGTCTTCTCCTAAAGGCTGAAAACTTCTTGTAACACTGAATTTGATACAGAAAAAATTCCCAACAAGTATCTTGTCATGGTTCCAAAGGATTGCAAGGCCTCTCGGCGAACTTGTAGAATCAATAGCCATGGAGCAACCATTTTTCCATATTTTGGAAAGAATGTTGTCTAGAAGAATCCCTAAACACTTAGTTTCCTAGAGAAGAACCATATTTGGTGATTCTAAGTGCAACTTGTTTCGTAAGAGCCCGTTCTTACTCTTACCATTGAGGCCTTGAATATTCAATGAGACTAATTCCATTTGAAACTAGGGGAGGGTTGGAATGTATCCAATATTAGATTATTTTCCCGAAGTTAACTAGGATGTCGCTTATTTCTTACAGGAGTTGAAGATTGGATTTTCGGCCCCCTCTTTTGTCCTCTTTGCGAGTCTTTTTGGGCTTAAGCTTGTTGGGATGGATGCCAAGATTTGGGTGGGTTTGGGCTTGGTGTCGTTGAAGTCCCCAGGGCCTCTTTTCTCTGATTGTGAAGGGGTTTGCAAACACATTGGATGTTCTTTGAGGGTATGGATTGCATGTCTTGCCTCTGGACTGCATCAACGATGCTTCGCAAGTCTATACCATGTAATTCCATCTCATCTGGTTCCAATTCCATACCATCTTCATTTTCAGGCACCATAGGAACATCTTTCGAGGGGGGCATATCGAAGGGAGAGACGAAAGTTTTAGGATTTTGGAATCTTTAGGATTAGGAGAGGGATTAGAGGATTTTTGGCTCTAGCTTCAATCTAGGTTGTTCTTCCCACCAACAATATAACAAAGAGGAACACCAAACAATTGAACTAGTAGCACCATTGAATGTACGTACCCTACCAATTGAACTACTTCCATTTCATATGATCGAAACCTCAATAATTACTATACTCCCCAGATAGAGTTACCCTTGTTTTTGTATCTGTGAATCAGGAGGAATGAAGAAATATGCATCATGGTAATTTCTCTCTATCATCATAGGGACAAGACCCTATGAAAAAAGGGGGGACCATTTTTATCCTATCACGTCTTCGTTAGAGAGAGAGGTGCCACAAGATTTTGTTAGAAGCAGGAATGTTGTCAATGACAAGGTTTGAGTCAGTGGGTAAATTTCTGAGAGCATCAAAGCTTTTTTTGAGATCGTGATTCTTGGAAGGGCCTGAAGCACTGTGGGAGATAGTCTTTATAATGGATCTACGTTGATTCCTTAACTTGGTGAAGCCATCATCATCTTTTTCAGGTTCAGATTTGGGGGGTTTGAAAGGATTTAGCAGTGGGAAGTCCCTATAGAGGTGGCCATGTTCATGGCAACGACGGCAACAAAAGAGGATAAATTCATAGTCTAGGGTATGATTCCAGTCGAAATCTTGGAAGCTCGTGCAGATTGAGTCAGGAATATGAATAGAGGCATTCATGTATATGCAAATTCTTGCGTAGGTTGTGTAGCGGCCTTGCTTGGTTGCTTCTGCAGATTTTACATGGTACCTAGGGTGTTACAAATGCCTGCTAAGATTTCTTCTTCCCAATACTCTAGAGGGAGAGAGTAGAGGTGAACCCATATTGGGGCATAATTGAAGTCTTCCTTGTCAGGGTTAAATTTTTTTGTCCAATAGCGGAGGTGAAACCCTTCTGAACGAAAGAAATATGGGCCATTCTTGAAGATTATTTTCCTTTCATGGGGGTTTTCAAAAATAGCATTGAAAAAAACTTTCAAACCAAGTTTAAGTTCAAAATGACAAGTGGGTTTCCAACAAGATTTGATCTAGGCAATCAGATCCCTCTCTATTGGTCAGATGCCCAGAAACTTATCGATTATCGCATGGTCATTCATGAACTACACATAAGCGTTGAGCCGATTTGAGTGGATCTTGTACCTTGGTGTCTCAACCGCTTTCAGAATGCATTGTCCTACTTCTTTAGGAGGCACGTGAGAGTCTAGCATCGGCTCTTCAATCGAGAAGTTGACGGCTTCAACATTGTCATTGCTTGCAAAGGCTGGGGTGGGCAAATCGTGCCCAGGAGAACCAGATCCATTGATGATACGACCTGAAGAGGAGGGAGGAAGGGGGCCAACCCCGCCCCACTCCCCCCAAGGAGACAATGTAGAAAGTTGTATTAAAATGTTTCTCTTAATCATTTTACAAAAAGAACAATATTTGAATGATATAGTCAATTAAATTAAATGTATGAATAAAGGTACACTATTAATATCATCACACATATTATCTCATTTGCATATGATTTTACCCATTATTTTTCAAATACGAGTTTTATTTCAATGACATTTTTTAATCATAAAATTTGTTTATATATAATTTTTTATAAAAACTAGATATTTTAAGTGATTGTAATTTAAAAATAATACATATTAAAGTTTAACACTATACTTTACAATAATGGAAAAATAAAAACAAATTAAATTAAAGGTATTGTTTTCAAATACCATTTTTATTTTAATGGCATTTTTTAATCATAGAATTTTTTTATATATAATTTTTCATAAAAACTAAATAATAAAGTGATTGTAATTTAAAAAAATTTAATCATATAATTTTTTATATATAATTTTTTATAAACATTTTAAGTGATTGT
>SNQJ01S0149270.1:45766-57597 GCA_010110895.2 Picea sitchensis | reverse complement strand
TCTTTTGGTGTCTATAAGAACCAGAATGATCTATCATTCAGTTGGTAAAACTATGGTTGGGGAAGAATAGGCACAAGTACTACACATGGTTTCACCTTGTTGGAAACCCCTGTAACCCATGTTGGTACCCATTCAAGTAGTACCACATCAGACAATACATGAACCCATAATTTCACTCCCCCATACCCTCGGGTATAACGATATTCCTTTAGATATCCTGAAACCATCCATAAATTCAACATTTAATCACCTAGATGTTATAGTGGCACTAAGAACAACACTCGAGAAGACTACTCTCGCATACCTTTGTAATTGGCTAGTAAAACTAAGGGAACAGTTAATCCCACTTTGTTAGAGACCTAAGATATTGGATTGAGTACTACTACTATATAGCACACGTATATAAGAGAGATATAGCACAGGGAAATCACTTGTCCTTAGGAACCATCAGAAACCCCAATTGTTTCTGCCAAAACATAACAGAACTGGAAAAGTGTTAAAAAATTGCACATCCAATGTTGGTAACCCTGCTTCCTGCATCCAGGCTGTGAAATTCCTACATAATATTCACTATTAAGAATTTGGGCATTTTCTCATTGCAGTGTTAATCATATTGGAGTATAATGTCTTAGGAGTAAAAAAAATGAGTATAGTGGTGTAATGAAGAAAATGATTAAAATATCAAAATAAACTAGAAGTACACACCATGTACAACAATGTGAGCATGGAGCACAACTCAAAGATAGACAACTTACACAATAAATCCTTAAATATTAGGACAACCTCCTCCACATAACCAAATGCATTCATACATCACAATTCACATGTCCCAATAATGAATACATGATATCTATATATACCTATTCACACACTACACATGAGGCCCCTTTACTATTAGGCTGACCCTATTACATATATATTTACACAATACATGTACATTTTTTCCCATATATTCCCCCCCTTGTGGTCATATAATACACATTTAACCCCATATATGCCCCCATTGGGTCATAACATAGTACTCTCCTTCAAAAAGCTTTGTCCTCAAAGCTTTCCAATTAAAGGCTTAAAATGTGATGAAACCAAGTAATATTATTTTTGTATGTTCCTTCTTTCTTCATTCCATTGATGATGATCTATCCATCCAAAATCAATTGTTTTTGGTCTTAATCCTTGGTGTCTAGTTGTTGAATAATTTTCGTTCCTTTGATTCCATGTATTTTTGTTGTAACTTATTCACTTTGTAGTGGTTGTTGGTCTCTAATAATAGCTTGTTGAAGAGTGGTTTTGTGATGCCTTGTTCCATGAATATTGACAAGCATTCCATCTTCTTCCTTGATAACACTGATATCGACCTTCTTGTCTTCCTTGAAATGTTTCCTGGTAATGAGGGTGTCGATATGGTTCCACTTTTAACAAAACAAAGTTCATTATGCATGTGCATTTCATCTATATTATTTTCAGATACAATGGAATCCTCTATCTTCCTTGCTTTCTCTTTGATTATTCTAGCCTTGGAGATAATACCGTCACATTTGGCATGTACATCCTTTAGATGGAGTTCAAATTCTTCAACTATCTTCTGGTGACCTTCTTGAATCTCATCTTCTTTCTCCTTTTGAAGATGCAATGTCACCCCATTTATCAAATTCTAACATCCTTCTTCAATTCTAGATTGCATTTATGATTTCACCTCATAAGTATTTAGGGATTCCTCAACCTTCTAGAAAATTTCCTCTTCAAGTCTTTTGGTAGATTCTTCATCCAATATCCTTCTTTATTCTTGATTTTGACCATGCTTCTTTTATTCTTTCATAATCTTGACCTCGTCCAATAGTTTTTTATTATGGTTTCTTAATATACGTATTTATTCTTTTTTGTTCCAGTTCTTCCTTTGACTCGTCCTTTTCCCACTTTCCTTTGCTAGTCTTTCCCTGTTTTAATTTTTAAAATTATTTAATGAGTGATTCATTAAGGTATTGTATCTTATATAGTTCATCACTCTTCTTCTTGATCTCTTCTTTTTCTTCTTTTAACTCATCTTAAATTCTATAAATTTCCTCCATTTTTGGATCCCTAATCCATTTATCTGAGAAGAGTTTTTCTAATTCTTCTAATGTGACATTCCATCTAATATCATTATCAATACTCAACCACCATTTTTTAGCTTCACCAAAAAGATAAAAAATTATCTTGAAGGATTCATATCATATTCCTTTACATACCTCAACCATTCCATATCATTGATTTTGTCTTTATCTTCATCTCATGTAAATCTAGGTATTGACATTGATTCATAACTGAGGTCTAACCACAATACTCAACTTCCAACCTCAATATATTAAGAATACTAATATCAAATATTTATAATCCGTGTTCCAATATAATATTCTATGTTTTCTCTTTCCAATGGATTTTGAATTATCTCAATTGGACATCCCAAACAAAAGTTACAATAGTTTTAAGTAAACATACCTTTGAAACCCTGATTTGGAGTTTATCCTTCTAGCCGACCTTCCTTCTGATGTATTTCTAAAATTTCGACCTGTATTAAGATGAAATGTCTTATCTACAATTCCATAGGTCTGAGCAAAATTGTGTGTTCCAAATGAAATTTATGGTAACTTTCCCAAACCTTGTTGAATTTTGGCCTATTCTAGAGAGAGAACTTGTATAGAATGTCTCGCATCCAATATTGGATAACTGATTTTGAAATTCACACCCAAAATAATGTGGACTATCCTCTTTCCAATGCAACTAGTCTCACTGAATTTTCATCCTCTATGAATAATATATGACTATAGGACAATTGGTTGAAATTGATGTTGTTGGAGCCGCCTTTTACAAGTGATTGAAATATAATTCTTGAAATCAAAAGTTTACCCCGACATGCGAAGTGGTGATGATCATTATAGTCCTAAGTCACCGTCGCTTAACCATTAATAAATTCTATCACTTTTGTTACCTTGCGCTATCGCGCTTCGGGAGTTACAAGTCGCAAGGTTTTCAAACTTCGATATGCGAAGTCACAAAACGGTTTTAAAAAGTTCACCCAGGTTAGTGTCAGCGGTAAGTCACTTTAAAACCCTGGTTAAGCACTGTCGAGGTTTCATGACTCAGCGATCCCTCTCCCAAAAAACTATACCTTCATATCCCCGAGTCGCGAAGTCACAATTTTTATTAATTAAGCATGGGTTAATTAAGAACTTAAGTCAGATCACGATTTTCTAACTAAATCGCACCATCGCGATTTCGGGTATTTTGGATTCCAAGACTAGGAACAAAATTATCTGAGACAGCGAACGCTGAAAACAGGTTTCGAGGGTTGAAGGTACAAAGTTAAAGGAATTAACTAAATTAATTAATGCTTTAAAGGACCTTTAACGTACACAGTCTACAAATGAGATTTTTTTATTTTTCTGCATTTCTTTATTATCACAAATCTTTTAAACATTTATGGCATTGATTTGAATCTTGATGAGTTAATGGAAAATAAGATCTTGTTCCATGCCTAAATCTTTCCATTTAACGAATTGACCGTTCTGTCAGCAAGGACTCGTGCAAAGTTGAAAGATTAAAGCAAGGGAGTTTCTTTTATTTGTTCAATTTTATTTATATTTTGCGCGCAGAGTTTTTTTTTTTTTCATCCAGATAACTTCTTTCTGTGTTTACAATTCTTACTACAGAAAATCTAAACATGGAGTTTTCTATCATGGCTCCATGAAAATCATCCAAGGCGGCTGTCGAGACTTCGGGTCAAGGTTCAGATGCAGTTTCTGATACTTCACTCCGAAGTATTAATACTGTCAAAACCTGGACATATATCTCTGACATTATTTCGTCTGAATCGGTGAATTGTTCAGATGATTCCAGCGATAACGAGAAGGATGATTTGACCACCAAATACAAAATTGTCATTCAAGAAGAGATGCACAAAATAGCGGCAAGGCCACAGCTCCTTCCCTATTATGATATGATCAGATGGGTGCTAGACCATGTGGATATCCTTACCAGGACTATCATCAGCGAACAGAAGGTGACGGTTGGGACCTTTAGACTGGAACATTTGCAGGCAATGTATCAGTTATCATCCACACCAAACTTCGCATACAATGTCGAGTTTCTATAAGGTTTAAAGGAGAAGGAATGCGAGAAATATGGAAGAACTTTTCTCGAGCTGATCAAAGATTGGGTTTCGCACCCTGCAAAATTCAGGGAAGATTCTAATAGTATTTATTCAATCTCCTCTTTAGAGCCGCCATTCAGGTATATAGAAATGATGGCCTATAGGTTGTATGGGAGGGAGGACACCACACACTTTTTCCTCTCGTGGGTGCCTCTGATTTATACAGTAGCTGAAGTTTGTTCTTTCGACTAGGACAAACTGTTGTCCGACAGTCTAACCCATCAAATTACAGAATATCGAGCACATAAAGCGAGCGAGAAGACAACCTCATTTTTCATGTCCACCTACGTCATGGATGCCATTTGTTTCATGAAGCCTTTCCCTCTAATGAGTTGGAGCTGGACTCCGTCTAATGCTAAGCCTATCCATGTCTATCACTTGAAACTTTGGGACGATAAGGCCAAAAAAATCATATACGAGATTTTCAATTGGGTAATGGTATCGATGCATGTCTCCATCTTTGGTAACCCACCTCCCAGGATTTCAGATAGCATCGTTGCCAACTTGGGTAGTGTGGTTGACTAGTATGTAGAAGAAGAATTTTCATACATCAGGGTTTTCAGCGCCTCTGTTCCCCCATATGCTCTACCACTATTCATGCTGGATAAGCTGGTATGTCGCGAAATCACTAGGCAAACTGTGCTCGGTGGCATAATAAAATAACTTAAAGGTTTTTCGAAGAAGGTATGGTTTCCCTTCCCCATTCATTTTAATACATATTCTTTATTAGATTTTGGACACGCCAAAGCTGAGGCTACGGCCTTGGAGGAATTTAAATTTGTCAACATCGAGTTCAGGAAACATGACCCACATAAGGTCGTGAGTAATCACATGGCGAGTTGTGGCCTGAAAAGATACGAACATGAGCACTCACCTCATGATGACATCTTCTGAGGTGCGAGATCCTATGCCAAGGTCCTAAGCCAGATTCAAGCCCTGTCGCCTGGGGATAGGGCCGATCTTTTCAAGTTTCAGGAACACTGACGGAGCTAACTTCCCACATTTTTACAGGGTGAGAACCCACAAACTGCAGATGTATAGCAAACAGAAGCCAAGGGCTCAAAATATTCGGGTCCTAAACAAGAGGAAAATCAGGAAAAGAAAAAGGAAATCGGGGACCCGAAATAGGAAGCCGAGATCCCCAAGCCATCAAACAAGCCAGCCACGGTTGTTACCCCAGAGAAACCATCCAAGGACATCAGCAGCCTCATCATTTCTATCACTCCCCTACAGTCCACAAAGGGGACCCACGATGCGGGATGGATTTTCGGCAAAGAACTAACGCCCATTACTGTAGAAGAGTTGCCTCTGAATGAGTTCTTCTTCGGTAAGAAGAGAAAGGTCATTGTGAAGCAAGAGCTTTACCAAGAAGCGGGCACAGTAGCCAAAAAATTCAAAATCCTAGCCGACAGGAAGGCCATGAAAAAGGAGTAATTTTCCACTCGGATAGCAGGGACGTTGGGCGATTTTGCTACAGCCAACAAATTTTTTGTCGGATCTCTAAAGGAATAGTTAAATCGGAAGAACTGTTTGATCAGAACATTGGAGGCTAAGCTAGATACATCAGAGGCAAATGCTAGAGATCAGGTGAACACAGGTCTAGAGCAAGAGAGAGCAGCCAATCAAAAGGAAATCGAGCGGCTCAGATCCGATCTCGAGAAAATACATCAGTCAGCCCAAACCAGCCAAGCATAGGTAAGCCATCAAGAAGAACTGATCAGGAAGTTACAGGTAAAGTTGAATTCTGTCGAGAGCCAAGTTATAGATATCGGGATATTCAAATCCCAAACCATTGAAATCTGAAAAAGAGTGTCAGTAGATCAGAAAGATTTACTTGCTAAAGTGGAGGCCATCCAAAACCATTGACCAAGTACTGGAAGACATTTATTTGAGAGAAAGAGAAGCTGGAGCGGCTCAGGTCGCTTTCCAAGAGGTTTTTATAGCCACGACAAAAAAATAAATGGTTAGTGGTTCTAGGCTTTCCATCCCAGAGAAAAACAGAGGTAATATCTTGATGAAGGCGTGGGAGTGTAATATATCAGAAAGTAGAGAACGAGCTAAAGAAATGAGAAATTCTTGTGAAGAAAATTTTGGCTTGATAAATTAAAGTTTGTCGGATCTCGATAGGGAAAGCAGCGCTGGGACACTGGTCCAGATTGATATAGCCAAGCACCTGCTCAATATCAATGAGAACGAGGAAAAATAGCAAGCTCAAATATCACAGATAAGCCAGACTGATATAGTCCAAGTGGATAAATGGTTAATAAAACCTAGTGTACAGTTATGTTCTATCATCATTGAAGACCGACAAGTAGGAGGAAGGATGCCACAGTTAGTGAAGGATTGTTACACTTTTGAGGCAAACAACCAAGCAGATCTTTCCAAGTTGATAGCCCAGTTGTTGGAGAGGTGCGTCACTTGCACCAAGCAGGCGAAGGGGCAGGTTTCCGGTGCCAAATAATGACAAGTGTCTACCTATTCTATTTTTAGAACCTGAAGAGTAAATAAAGGAAGGTGCTCTACCCACATGAAGGAGGACAAAGACAAAGAAGTGAAATGCTTAAATTTCCCATTTTGTAACTGAAAACTTCTGGAACGATTGAGATCCGGATTGTTTAGAAGTTTGTATAAATATGCATTTTGAAGTGAGAATAGTGGGTTGGACCTTTCTTGGCCAATTGTAATAGAGACTTTCTTTCTTTGAAAATTAATACAAAGAAATCCAAAGATTCTTGATTCCGTGAAGACTGAGCTATGATTTTTGTTTTCTTTGCTATCTTACATTAAATTTCATTTCGCATATATTTCTGATGAATGCTTAGCTACAATTTAGTGCAACTTCTACTGTGGTGACCAATTTTTTAGTCATCTAATCGCTTGCATTTTTTCCTCTGTATCGGCTATCAGCAGGTACAAGACCTGTGAACTTTTTAGATCTCTATATTTTATGCTTCGTCGTATTACTTCTTGCCTTTTTCTTCTTTTGTTTACAGGGCGAGATTCTCCCTTGATAGGAGCCTCGCATTGTTGACGGCTTAATGTTTTCTCACATTTCATGCATGATTCTTTAAAAATTTAACTCAGTTACGGGAGAAGGCCTTTGGTTTGTGTTCTACCTTTAACATCGGATTTCGAAAGTTCTCTTTTATACGGTCAAAAAATTGAAGTAGAATTTTAAACCTCGAACTTTCTTTTCATTTTTTGTCCCTCCATGACTATGTCCTTTGCAAGACAGCCCAACATTGAACCCGGCCTATCGGATCAAACCATCATCGCTTTGAACCTTTTTTACACCATACTTAAAACCCCCATCACTCGGGTCGAACTCGAATGTTCATGGACCGCAATTGAACGGGATATAAGTATCCAGGAACGTTTGGAAGCGAGACAGAGACAACTTAGAAATCAGCCTTAGCTTCCTTTTCCCGAAGGTTGATTTTTTCCCCTTTTTATCTTTTACTCAATTTCGGATGCCTAGACCCTGTACTTTCTAGCCTTAAGTACAGACTCCAGAACAACATCTTTCTAGCGTCGTTGCCGGGGAACGAAGTTACAGAACCTTTTCCCTGGGAGAACGACATTTTTGCAAGTTTCTACCCTTTGATAATGAACAAAGAGTGAACACTTTCTAAAGGCTATTTTTATCATTCACTTGGAGACTACACGTTTAAGTAAGCTGGCATCCGATTGAAGAAACACCAGATAGAACCTGGATGGTAAACAGACCATGCCCGTTTCCGATCCCAAACAAATACTGAAAACAAGAGGTTCCCTTAAGCCAACCACTGCAACCTACCAGCTTAGGTACACACAACCCAAGGCCGAGATTTCTTTCGAACCTCTAACTTCGTAAGAATCCCCCCCTACAACCCCCAACCCAACTTTAGCTCTCCCTGAAGTTAAAAATGAAATTCATCTGACAACCTCTGGCATACATAAAGGTGAAAATCCCTGAGTAAATTTATCAGCGATCGATATCCTGTCGACCTTTCAGTTAGATTTTTCGACCTCGCCGAGTCTCAAAGAGTATACCATATACTCAGATTCCATGCTCGCGGGTTCCCCTGATTACATTTCTTTCAAATCCGAGGAACCAAGTCCTCGCATCCCTTTTCACCCTTCTTCAGTTTTTTCATCTCTTGAAGGAGCTAAAGATTCTCTTTTAGTGTTCTGGAACCCTCTGTATAACGCATCATTTTCCTATCCAATACTACCGATGGTGGTTTCCAAAGGGGGAGGTGGAGGGGTTTTAGGAGGAGGAGGTGGAGGGGCTCTAGGAGGAGGAGGGTGGGGCCAAGGGCCGCCCCCCGCCTCCCAGAGTTTTCGCTAAAGTAGTTGCCAGATATGCGCCCCTGGTCCTGCCTATCCCTCTTCACGACCTTCCTAAAAACTACATGAAAAATTTACCTAAATTTACGGGGGAAGGGGACCTGACCGCAGCTGAACATATAAATTTATTTGATCAGTTCGCAGATATCCTAGGTCTCGAACACAAAGACATATATTTGAGGTTATTTGTTCAGACTTTCGAAGGACATGTACGAACCTGGTTTCGAAGTCTACTCACAGGTTCGATATTATCCTAGGATGCCCTAGAAGACTCTTTCCTTAGACAATGGGGCGAAAGAAAAGACCATTTTTATTATTTGACCGAGTTCGGGTCTTTAAAGAAAAAAAATTGGAAACTGTTATGGAATTCATTCAAAGGTTTAACAAGTTATACAATAAGATCCCAGTCAAAGTTAAACCATCCCAACCTGCATCCAAGGTAACCTTTGCGGGAGCCTTCAAACCCAATTTCGCACTTCTTTTGAGAGAAAGGAGAAGGACTACCCTGACCCGAATGCAATATGATGCCATAGAGATTGAATCTAACATGATTTCTTCTGGCAAATTAAAAACAAAAGTAGAAACAGGAAACGGAGAAACCAAATGTTTTAGGGAACAAGCGGGACCCTCAGGGCCTAGTAGATCCTCAGATGATAAAATGGATGACATGGCTAGGATAATTAAAGAGCTATCAAATAAGATTTCCAGAATGGAGCTAGATCAATACAAGGCAGATCCTTTCGTTAAGAGGGAATTCAGAAGAAACCCCAACCCTCAAAATCAACAAAGACGGATTAAAAATGAAGACCAGAAAATTCAAACTCCTTTAAAAAATGAAAATTTTATAGGAGGAAACAACCTGCAAGATTTCGAGGATCTGAAAGAAGATGTGACAAATTTGGGTGGCGACTGCACACAGCCTTATTTAACTAAATAAGATTACGATAATTCCTTGGACACTCAACAACCGTCAAATAAAGATGATGACATAAACAACATTGATGTTTCTGTCTATCAACAAATGACCGATTCTATAATGGCTGAGGTCCAACATAAGTACAACTTGAGGCCTAAAAACAAACCTGTGTCGTCTCCTCAACCCAAGAAAATTCTTCCTAGAGGTTAAATATACGAGCCTGCCCCAAAGGAGATCGAGATACTTAATAGAAAAATAAAAGGGGTAGATTCACAGAATCCCAAAGTAAAAGAGGCTGAGACCCAAGCAAAAGAAATTAAGAAAGTTGAAACACATATACCGGTAAATAAACTCACGGGAAATAAATTATCACAAACAAATAAGTTAGAAAATAAGGAGTCTGAGGCTTCAACCAGAGAAACAGACAAAGGTAGTGGAGGTTTCATCCTTGAAAATGAGATAAATAAAATCAAAATATCGATCCCTCTGGTTGAATTGGCAAAGAATCTTGTGTATCGAAAGCAACTAACCAAATTGATAGGTTTTTCGGATCTAGAAAGTCACTCTGATGTGATAAACTTGGAAGATGATAAGCCTAATATCACTTTTGGTCCACATTTCGAGGGTGCCAGAGACACCGCCGCTCCCTTCTATATTACCCTAAATGTGCATGATCGACTACTACATAACTACATGCTCAACTCTGGAGCCTCACATAATGTGATTCCCAAGTCTATTATGGAAAGACTAGGCCTCGAGATCACCAGGACTTATGGAGATCTCTACTCTTTCGATTCAAGGAGAGTTAAGTGCATGGGTATGATAAAAGATTTAGTAGTCACTCTTGCACAGGTTCCGGTGAAAAGTGTCATGATGGATGTAGGTATCGTTGATATACCTTTGAAGTATGGATTGCTACTATATAGGTCGTGGGGATCCAAACTTGGGGGGTCTCTTCAACTAGACATGACCTACGCCATGATTCCTGTGTTTGGTGGACAATTTACTTGGCTATACAAGGAAAAGAGGCTAGCATACACAGTGAGCGACCCATAGAATCCTAACAATTATCCTGTTTATGTTGCTGATCAAGATCTAGGGAATTGTAGTTTGTCTTTTGATGATGGTGTAAATAGTTGTACAGAAGACAATTACATAAATGAAAATGAATAAGGAAAGATAGACGAAAATATGTATAGCACTGGAATTTGGAAAAAAAAAATTGATGGTGCCTTGTCATATGAAGGAGCAGGTGCAGGAGTACTATTTGTAGCATCTGAAAATGAATTTGTTATTCCTTTCTCTTACAGGTTTCAGTGGGATATAGACTACACCAATAACGTATGTGAGTATGAGGCTCTAGTCTTAGGGTTGGAAGCTGCCAGGAACATGAACATAAAGAACTTAGAAGTATACGAAGACGCAGATTTGATAGTGAAACAGATAAATCAGAAATACCAGGCCAAACACCCAATATTAAGATTTTACAGGAATTGCGCCTGGGATTTAATAGAAAATTTCTTCTCATCGGTAAATGTTCATTTCATCCCACGCACTGAAAAATTACAAGCCGATTCATTAGCCAAAGCAGCCTCAACGTTCGCCCCCCCTACAACTTTCAAACTAAGGTACCACATAGAAGTGAGGAACAGACCTTCCATACCAAACAACCTCCAACACTGGCAAGTGTTTGAAGATGACGAACAAATCAAAAAGTTCCTCGAGATGATGGACAACTTCGTCGAAACTCATGTTGACCAAGAAAACCAAAACGACCACACATGGATCATGCAAGAGGGAGAGGATCCTCAAGGGTTCCAAGAAAATATAACTAATCATCGCACGTTGGTTTTAAAGAACAATCAGATTCCAAAGGGACTAATCCCTCTGGAGAGACTATTGGACCAAAATGATATGGCCTTAAAATCTGCTTTGCAACCCCAACCAGAAGAGGTTGAAGAATGTGACATAGGGACCGAAGAGGAACCTAGCATAGTAAAAATATCAAAGTACCTTCCTCCCGAGGTAAAAATAAAGTATAAAGACTTACTCGGGCGGTATAAAGACATTTTTGCTTGGTCATACGAAGAGCTGAGAACCTATGACACCACTGTGATTGAACACAAGATACCCCTAAAGCCTTGTGTCAAACCTTTTAGACAAAAACTCAGACAAATCAATCCTATTTTATTTCCCATGGTCAAAAGGGAAGTAAAAAAAATCCTGGTGTTAGCTTTTGGAAGTCACTCCTGGATTGCTAGCAGGAGCAGAGCCCGAAGCCCATCAGATTTAATGTCACGGTTGTTTTTAAGGGTGATCAAATGGAGTGAAACTCAAAACAGCATCGTATCAACTTAGAAACCAGACCAGGCATGCATGAAAGAGTGAGGTCTTGATAAA
>SNQJ01S0149270.1:22321-45756 GCA_010110895.2 Picea sitchensis | reverse complement strand
GCATTATCACCTGGAACTTTGGACAAGTGGGTTTTAACCCGTTCTTTTGATATCTAAACCCCTTAGCAAGAAATATCTCTAACATCTGGATGCAAAAATAATCATACCACTAAGATACTCCGACTGGGTAGAAAACCTAGTCCCGGTTAGAAAGAAAAGTGGGGAGATCAGACTGTGTGTTGATTTTAGAAATCTAAATAATTCCTCCCTCAAAGACAATTACCCTCTACCCAAAATGGATCACATTTTAGAAAAAGTAGTTGGGGAAAAATAGGATGTCGATGATCGATGGGTTTTCCGGGTACAACCAAATTGCTGTCAACGAGCACGATAAAGAAAAAATAGCCTTCACCACCCCTTGGGGTACATTTATGTATGACAATATGCCTTTTGGTTTAATGAATGCAGGTGCTACTTTCCAACATGCTATGGATATCGCTTTCATCAGCGAAAGAGACAAATTTGTGGTTATCTATCTTGATGATCTAACCATTTTTTCTAAATCTGATGAAGATCATCTGATACATCTCAAGCAGACATTTGAGAAATGACGCAGGTTTGGTTTGTCTTTAAACCCCCAAAAGTCTCACTTTGCTATGCAAGAAGGTAAACTCTTGGGCCATATTGTGTCTCGAGATGGAATTAAAATTGATCCTAAGAGGGTTGAAGCTATAGACATCATAAATATCCCCAGGAATGTAAAAGAGATTCAATCATTCTTAGGAAAAATAAATTTTTTGAGGAGATTTATCCCAAACTTTGTTGAAATCGTGAAGTTGATCACAGATATGATAAAGATGAACAACGAAGTGAAATGGACAACAGAAGCCAAAGCATCATTTGCATGCATCAAGAAGGTCATAAGCGAGGCACTCATACTGGCAAGCCCTGATTATCTAAAATATTTTTTGATTTTCTTGTTCACCTCTGAACACACACTTGTCGTGGTACTCCTCCAAAAAATGAAAGGTTTCGAGCAACCAATAGCCTTTTTTAACAAAAGTATTAGAGACGTTGAACTCACTTACAATATAATGGAAAAGAAATCATATGCTATGGTGAAGACGTTAAAAGATTTCAGAACCTACGTGCTACATTCCAAGGTAATTGCGTACATACCGACCAGCTCCATAAAAGAAATTTTGGTTCAGTCCGACAGTGATGGGAAAAGGGGACGGTGGATTGCTAAAATTCAAGAATTTGATCTGGAGATAAAATTGACGAGACTAGCAAAAGGACAAGGTTTGGCTAATCTCTTAGCTGAATCAAATTTCAGAGCCCTCGGAATAAATGGCCTATAGGTATGTGAAGAGTGTGTGGACATGAACGAGCTCGATGAACAAATAACTGCAATCAGAATCGAAGAGAAGTTTTCCTCATCAAATTGGTATAAATACATAGTGTCCTACTTTTATGACCTTGAAATGCCCGAGCAACCTATCCCCATCTAAAGCCAGGACGTTGAAGTTGCATGCGATGAAGTATTGTATATCTGAAAGTCAATTGTATTGGAAAGACACACTAGGCTTCCTGTTGGTTTGTTTAGTTGAATTAGAAATAGAGAAGGTCATAAACGAATTTCACGAAGGAGTGTGTAGAGGACATCACGCTTTGAAGGAAATGGCTTATAATATCCTGAGGGTAGGATATTATTGGCCCAAAATTTTCTCAGATGTCAACGCCAAAGTTAGAGACTATCACCCTTGCCAATTGTTCACAGGCAAGCACAAACTCCCAGCGCTACCGTTGGTTCCGGTCAAAACGGAAGCCCCTTTTCAACAATGGGGACTAGATTTTATAGGCAAAATTAACCCTCATTCTAGCGCTCAAGATAAATGGATCATGACTGCTACAGATTACTTCACCAAATGGGTGGAGGCTATTCCAACTAGAAAGGCAACGGATTCGGTGGTAATGGATTTCCTAGAAGAGAACATTTTTTCTAGATTCAGCTGCCCCCAAACGATAGTCACAAATAATGCCCAGGCATTTAAATCTATGGCTATGGTCATCTTTTTCCAAAAGTATAATATCGTGCTCGGTCATTCCATGGCATATTACCCCCAAGGAAATGGACTAGCCGATTCTTTAAACAAGAGTCTAATCACTATAATTAAGAAAGTGTTGAGCGAAAACAAAAAATCTTGGCATGTGCATTTGAAATACGCTTTGTGGGTGAATCAGATAGGTACAAAAAATTCTATCGACACTTCTCCTTTCCAAATGGTATTTGAGACCAATGTAGTATTACCTATAAATCTAGCACTTCCCATAACGAAACTTTGGCAAGATGAGAAAGAAGAACCAAATCATGTCACGAGAAGAATAAACCAACTGATTGAAGTCCAACAGCATAGGGCCGAAGTGGACGAAAGGCTGCAGAAATACCAGGACAACATGAAAGCGTTATTCGATCGTAAGGCCAAGGAGAGAGAATTTCTCCCCGGTTATTTGGTTTTGAAATGGGATGCTAGGAAGGAGGACTCAGAAAAACATGGTAAATTTGATCATATTTGGTACAGATCATTCAAAGTCACAGCTCTTGAAGGAAAAAATTTGTTTCTATTAGAGAATTTGGACGGTAAAATCCTCAACACCCCTGTCAACGGGTGTTATTTAAAGCACTATATGCAATAAATGGTTTCCAAAATTTCCACTGTATATACCGGTTTGTGTTTTCTTTTTTATTTCAGAATTTTTCTTTGGTAAGTCTACTTTCATCACAAATAAAATAGGTCAGTGTTTTTTCTAGAAGTAGAGATACAAAATTTTCAGCGCATTAAGTTCTTTTAAAGCCCTGATACTCTTCATGTTGTTCCCTTACAGGATCCCATCTTGCAGCCCAAACGAGTGAAAGGAATAAACAGACGATCATATATCAGAGAATAAATTCGCCGAAAACAGGTGATAGAAAAGACTTTTCGTTATTTTATAAGAGAACGAAGTGGTAAGGCAAAGGTACGAATTCCAGAGAGGTTTGTATTTCAAACGAAGGTCTCTAAAGTGTCGTGACGGTCTCATAAGTATGATATGTCATTAAAAGAATGAGTTCTTACTCTGGGTTCTAAGAGTTTCACCTATATAAAGATAAGAGGTAATTAAAATAAGAAGAAATAGGAAAGCGTCTCAGACAAAAGGTTCCAAGAGTCAGGTTTTAATCCATGACCCCTGTATTTCAAAATTCCAGACCTTTCTTCGTCGCCCTTTTTTTGTCCTTGGATTTACCTTCTTAAAAAGACAAGCACCTTTCCGGGTTTCCTATAGGGGAAGAAGAGGTTATGTTTTAGCTTTGGAAGCTCGAAAAAAGACCTTGGAAAGTAAGTCGGTCCTCATAAACTCCTTAGTCTCCTACTAAACAAAGTTATGCGTAGGTTGATCCTGACTCTTCTAGGTTTTTTAACAGTCTTCAAAGGATTGAGGCTTGCTCAAAGGAAGGCCCCTGGAAGTAATTTTTCCCATTTTCCCTGTGGGCTAATGTGTTTTTAAAGTTAAGAGAAGGTTGGTCCCAAGTAATCAAAGCAAGTTGACAGACCTCCACTGCGAATATTACACAGATATCATCCCTGGTATGCCTTGTACAAACTGATTGCCCCCACTTCATGTTTTAAAAAGTAAAATATAAGACAGATGGTGAAAGGAAATTCATATTTGATTGCCCCCATCTAGTCCAAGAAGACGATGAAAGGAAATTCATAAATGATTGCCCTTGTCTCAGCATTTAAATGCATAATTACGATTCGAAGTGGTGAAAGGAAATTCAGTAAAAAGGGTCAGATAACTTCACAAGGGTAATGAATTGGCTCGCTGGCAATGAAGAAATATCTGATATATCTGTAAGGCTATCATACGTAATTTTTACTCTACTCTGTTAACCATCCTTTTTCGAAACCGAATCTGCGTCCCAAGTTTAGATAGGACCCCTCCCCGATTAAAAGCATGAAATTTACTTCGTTTGATGCAAGACAAAATCCACAGGATCTGTTGAATTTCCTAGGACTGTTTCGATTATCTTAAAGAAGACCTGAATTCAGTATCGAGAAGGAGAAAGCCATCGAAAGGGTTGCAGTTGAGTTTAGAATGCAATTGAATGTTGAAAAGATTTTCAGAGGTAAAGATGAAATATCTTTTTCCCTCTGTATCCCCTTCCTAAAACAAGTTTCACAGAAGGAAACCAATGACTCCATTTACCCAATACAGGCACATGGTCTACTGTTCTTCCTGTCTCGCAGGAAGATGGGATCCCTAGTTGGAACCTATGTTGGAGTTGCCTTTTACAAGTGGTTGAAATATAATTCTTGAAATCAAAAGTTTACCCCGACATGTGAAGTGGTGATGGTCGTTATAGTCCTAAGTCGCCATTTCTTAACCATTAAGAAAGTCTATGACTTTTGTTACCTCGTGCTATCGCGCTTCAGGAGTTACAAGTCGCAAGGTTTTCAAACTCTGATATGAGAAGTTGGGAAACAGCTTTAAAAAGTTCACCTAGGTTAGTGGCAGGGGTAAGTCACTTTAAAACCCTGGTTAAGCACTATCGGGGTTTCACGAATCGGCGATCGCTCTCTCAAAAAAATATACCTTCGTAGCCCTGAGTCGCGAAGTCACGATTTTTATTAATTAAGCATGGGTTAATTAAGAACTTAAGTCAGATCATGATTTTTTAACTAAATCGCGGCATCTCGATTTCAGGTATTTTGGATTCCAAGACTAGGAACGAAACTATATGAGACAGCGAACGCAAAAAAGAGGTTTCGAGGGTTGAAGGTACAAAGTTAAAGGAATTAACTAAATTAATTAATGCTTTAAAGGACCTTTAACGTACGCAATCTACAGATGAGATTTTTGAATGTTTCCGCATTTCTTTATTATCACAAATCTTTTAAACATTTATGGCATTGATTTGAATCTTGATGAGTTAATGGAAAATAAGATCTCGTTTCACGCCTAAATATTTCCATTTAACAATTTGACCATTCTGTCAGCAAGGACTCATGCAAAGTTGAAAGATTAAAGCAAGGGAGTTTCTTTTATTTGTTCAATTTTATTTCTATTTTGCGTGCAAAGTTGTTTTTTTNTCGGGATAAATTCTTTCTGTGTTTACAATTCTTACTACAGGAGATATGAACACAGAGTTTTCTATCATGGCTCCACGAAAAGAGTCCAAGGCAGCTGTCGAGAGTTCAAGTCAGGGCTCAAATGCAGTTTTCGATACTTCACCCCGAAGTATTAATACTGTCAAAACCTGGACATACATCTCCGACATTCTTCAGTCTGAATCGATGAATTGTTTAGATGATTCCAGCGATAACGAGAAGGATTATTTGGCCACCAAATACAAAATCTCCATTCAAGCAGAGATGCACAAAATAGCGGCAAGTCCACGGCTCCTTCCCTATTATGATATGATCAAATGGGCACTAGACCATGTGGATATCCTGACCAGGACTATCATCAGTGAATAGAAGGTGATGGTTGGGACCTTTAGACTAGAACATTTGCAGGCAATGTATTAGTTGTCACCCACACCAAACTTCGCATACAATCCCAAGTTTCTAGAAGGTTTCAAGGAGAAGGAATGCGAGCAATATGGCAAAACTTTGCCCGAGCTAATCAAGGATTGGGTTTCGCACCCCGCAAAATTCAGGGCAGATTCTAATGGTATTTATTCAATCTCCTCTTTAGAGTCGCCATTCAGGTATATAGCAATGATGGCCTGTAGGATGTATGGGAGGGAGGACACTATACACTTTTTCCTCCTGTGGGTGCCTCTGATTTATACAGTAGTTGAAGTTTGTTCTTTCGACTGGGCCAAACTATTGTCCGATAGTCTAACCTGTCAAATTACCAAATATCAAGCGCAGAAGGAAAACGAGAAGATAGCCTCGTTTTTCATGTCCGCCTACATCATGGATGCCATTTGTTTCATGACGCCTTTTCCTCTAATGAGTTGGAGCTGGACTCCATCTAATGTTGAGCCTATCCATGTCTATCACTCGAAACTTTGGGAGGATAAGGCCACAAAATTCATATACGATATTTTCAATTGGGTAATGGTACTGATGCATGTCTCCATCTTCGGTAACCCACCGCCCAAGATTTCAAATAGCATCGTCGCCAACTTGGGTAATGTTGTTGACTGGTATGTAGAAGCAGAATTTTCATACATCAGGGTTTTCAGCGCCTCTATTCCCCCATATGCTCTACCACTATTCGTGTTGGATAAGCTGGTATGTCATGAAATCACCAGGCAAACCGTGCTCGGTGGAATAAGAAAAGAAATTAAAGGTTTTTCGAAGAAGATATGGTTTCCCTTCCCCATTCATTTTAATACATATTCTTTATTAGATTTTGGACACGCCAAAGCTGAGGCTACGACCTTGGAGGAATTTAAATTTGTCAACATCGAGTTCAGGAAACATGACCCACATAACGTCATGAGTAATCACATGGAGATTTGTGGCCTGAAAAGATACGAACATGAGCACTCGCCTCATGACGACATCTTTTGAGGTGCGAGATCCTATGCCAAGGTCCTAAGACAGATTCAAGCCCTTTCGCCTGGGGATAGGGCCGATCTTTTCAAGTTTCAGGAACACCGACGGAGCTTCCTTTCCCCAGTTTTATAGGGTGAGAACCCACAGACTGCAGATGTACAGCAAACGGAAGTCAAGGGCTCAAAATATTCAAGTCCTAAACAAGAGGAAAATCAAGAAAAGAAAAAGGAAAATGGGGACCCAGAACAGGAAGCCGAGAGCCCCAACCCATCAAACAATCCAGCCACGGTTGTTACCCCAGAGAAACCATCCAAGGAAATTGGCAGTCCCATCATTTCTATCACTCCCCTAGAGTCCACAAAGGGGACCCCCGATGTAGGACAGATTTTCGGTGAAGAACTAATGCCCATTACTGTAGAAGAGTTGCCTCTGAATGAGTTCTTCTTCAATAAGAAGAGAGAGGTCATTATGAAGCAAGAGCTTTACTGAGAAGCGAGCACAGTAGCCAAAAAATTCAAAATCCTAGCCGATGGGAAGGCCATGAAAAAGGAGGAATTTGCCACTCAGATAGTAGGGACGTTGGGGGATTTTGCTACAGCCAACCAATTTTTCGTCGGATCTCTAAAGGAACAGTTAAATCGGAAGAACCGTTTGATAAGAACATTGGAGGCTAAGCTAGCTACAGCAGAGGCAAATGCCAGAGATCAGGTGAACACAGGTCTAGATCAAGCTAGAGAATCCGATCAAAATGAAATCGAGCAGCTCATATCCGATCTCGATCAAATACATCAGTCGGCCCAAACCAGCCAAGCACAGGTAAGCCAACAAGAAGAACTAATTAGGCAGTTACAGGTAAGGTTGAATTCTACTGAGATCCAGGTTATAGATATCGAGATATTCAAATCCCAAGCCATTGAAATCTAAAAAAGAGTGTCAGTAGCTCAGCAAGATTTACTTGCTAAAGTGGAGGCCATCCAAAACCATCGCAGGACCATTGACCAAGTACTGGAAGACATTTCTTTGAGAGAAAGAGAAGATGGAGTGGCTTGGGTCGCTTTCCAAGAGGCTGTTATAGCCACGACACAAAAATAAATGGTCATTGGTTCCAGGATTTCCATCCCAGAGAAAACTAGAGGTAATATCTTGTTGAAGGCGTGGGAGCATAATATATCAGAAAGCAAAGAACGAGCTAAAGAAATGAGAAATTCTTTTGAAGAAACTTCCAGCTTGATAAATGAAAGTTTGTCAGATCTCGACAGGGAAAGCAGCGTTGGGACACTGGGCCAGATCGATATAGCCAAGCACCTGCTCAATATCAAGGAGAACGAGGAAAAAGAGCAGGCTGAAATATCACAGATAAGCCATACTGATATAGTCCAAGTGGATAAATGGTTAATAAAACCTAGTGTACAGTTATGTTCTATCATCACTGAAGACTGACAAGTAGGAGGAAGGCTACCATAGTTAGTGAAGGATTGTTACACTTTTTAGGCAAACAACCAAGCAGAGCCTTCCAGGTTGATAGCCCAGTTGGTGGAGAGGTGCGTCACTTGCACCAAGCAGACGAAGGGGCAGGTTTCTAGTGCCAAATAATGACAAGTGTCTGCATGTTCTATTTTTAGAACCCGAAGAGTAAATAAAGGAAGGTGCTCTACCCGCATGAAGGAGGACAAAGAAAAAGAAGTGAAATGCTTAAATTTCCCATTTTGTAACCCAAAAATTCTGGAACGATTGAGATATGGATGTTTAGAAGTTTGTATAAATATGCATTTTGAAGTGAGAACAGTGGGTTGGACCTTTCTTGGCCGATTGTAATAGAGACTTTCTTTCTTTGAAAATTAATACAAGGCAATCCGAAGATTCCTAATTCCGTGAAGACTGAGCTATGAGTTTTGTTTTCTTTGTTATCTTACATTAAATTTCATTTCGCATATATTTATGATGAATGCTTAGCTACAATTTAGTGCAACTTCTACTGTGGTGACCAATTTTTTAGTCATCTAATCGCTTGCAGTTTTTCCTCTGTATCGATGATCAGCAGGTACAAGACCTGTGAACTTTTTAGATCTCTATATTTTATGCTTCATCAGATTACTTCTTGCCTTTTTCTTCTTTTGTTTACAGGGCGAGATTCTCCCTTGATAGGAGCCTCGCATTGTTGACGGATTAATGTTTTCTCACATTTCATGCATGATTCTTTAAAAATTTAACTCAGTTACGGGAGAAGGCCTTTGGTTTGTGTTATACCTTTAACATTGGATTTCAAAAGTTCTCTTTTATACGGTAAAAAAATTGAAGTAGCATTTTAAACCTTGAACTTTCTTTTCATTTTCTTTCCCTCCATGACTGTGCCCTTTGCAAGACAGCCCAAAATTGAACTCAGCCTATCGAATCAAACTAGCATCGCTTTGAAAAATTTTGACACCATACTTAAAACCGCCACCATCTGGGTCGAACTCGAATGTTCATGGGCCACAATTGAACGAGATATAAGTAACCAGAAATGTTTGGAAGTGAGACAGAGACAACTTAGAAATAATCCTTAGCTTCCTTTACCCGAAGGTTGATTTTTTCCCCTTTTTATCTTTTACTCACTTTTGGATGCCTATACCATGTACTTTCTAGTCTTGAGTATAGACTCTGGAACAATAGATGTCAACCCTTGGAGATTGATGTCAACCCTTGGAGAAGTATGGAATCCCTAGAGATATGGTTGAGATTGATGGTGAGTTAGTTTTCATTGATGGAGTGGTTGATGTTAGAAGATGTGATGGGTGCATTTGATGAAGTCTACATGAAGCCTCATAGGTGTGGTTATGGTACCTGAAGTTGGTTGAGGAATATGGACACAAAGGACAATGTAAATGCAGGTAAGACACTCATAGATGGATAGTCATTTTTGGGTTGTTTCCAGTGATAGGTGGTATGCCACATGGTTCCTCATGGTTAGGAAGATATGTCCTTGTGAAGTTAGAATCCCCAAAGAATGGTCAAGAAGCCCCTAAGTAGTTACAAGTCAATGATTGAATGGGTAAAGTGGTTGTAACAAGAAAGTAAATAATCCATAAGAATAAGGAAAGAGGTTACATAGAAAAAGTATAAATACACATAATGAGGCATTCATTTGACACACACACTTACATTGAATATCTATGTTGTGATTTTTATGGTCTATTAATTTGTTCTATTGGAGAATTTGATGGTGAGAATGAGGCAGTGGATAAAGTGTGAGGAAAGAGTGAAAGTTCCAGAGTTGAAGAGTGTAAATTTGTTTCTATAAAACCCTAATTGAGCAGGCACTCGTGGGTCAGCTTGAGGGTGTCTCGTGAGGCACCCCTGTGGGTTACCTAGGGCATGTCATGCGAGGCCTCGCATGACAAGTAGTCTTTGTCCCATGAGGACAAGACAGAATTGGGGAGAATATTGGTACCAAGCTCCTGAAGGATGTTGTAAAAGTTACAGGTCAGTGTTACAGTACATTAGGTCAGCTATAGGTCACATGTATGCTTATGTGATTATTTCTTATGCTTGATGATGGTATGGTACATTCTTGAGAGGCATGTCTTGTTGATGCATGGTACATATTGGTTGTACTAGTATGGTACATTGTGTAGTAGTACATATTGGTTGTATTGCTATATTGGTATCTAGTTTGGATATATGGTGATGGTTCTATATACTTGAGGCTTATTCTTGGTAAACTCTTGAAGCATTAGCACATGGTGTATGGTTGTCATTGATATTGATACATGGTTGAGGAATACACTTGGTATATGAAAACACATGTATGGGATACATCTCTTTGTGATGTTGGTACTTAGTTGAGGTACACCATTGATAGTACTTGCTTGGTATATCNCTATAGGTCACATGTATGCTTATGTGATTATTTCTTATGCTTGATGATGGTATGGTACATTCTTGAGAGGCATGTCTTGTTGATGCATGGTACATCTTGGTGATACTAGTATGGTACATTGTGTAGTAGTACATATTGGTTGTATTGCTATATTGGTATCTGGTTTGGATATATGGTGATCGTTCTATATACTTGAGGCTTATTCTTGGTAAACTCTTGAAGCATTGGCACATGGTGTATGGTTGTCATTGATATTGATACATGGTTGAGGAATACACTTGGTATATGAAAACACATGTATGGGATACATCTCTTTGTGATGTTGGTACTTAGTTGAGGTACACCATTGATAGTACTTGCTTGGTATATCCCTTGGTGTATGGTGTATGTCATGATTGAGTGATATGGCATATGGTTGAGATACATTGTTGGTACATGGTATCGTATAGGTGTTGATGTACATTGTTGATGTACGTGGTTGATGGTTGAGGCATATGATACAGTTTATGGTGCATGATTTATGTACAGTTTGGTACATGTGTTGGTGCATGGTTGATTCATGGTTTGGTACATGTGTTGGTGCATGGTTGATGCATGGTTTGATATAGGTTTCGGTGCATGGTTGATGCACTTGTTTTGGTACACAACTGATGTTTGGTATGGTACAAGTTGATGGTTTGGTATATTCTTTGGTACATGGTTGAGGCACATATCTTGTGATGGTATGTTGGTGATCTTGGTACATTCTTGGTAGAGGCATGTGTTGGTGATATTTGAAATCTAGTTGAAAGGTGTCCTTGTTATATGATCCATGTGAGAGATCTGGTTGAGTATCAGTGATAGTGACAATTGGATAGGTTGTTCAGTGATAATGACAGGTTGATGTGACAGTGGCAGTGATAATGATAGTGATTTTGGTAGTGATAGTGATAGTTGTTCTACACTTATATTTCAGGGTGGTGGGACAAGGCAAGGAAGGGGGGTTGTATCCTCCTTTCGGTTGGTTCTGAAGAACTCATGGAGTTGGAACTTCCTTCAGGTTGGATCCTAAGAATTAGGGGGTTGTATCCTCCTTCTGGTTGGAGCTGGAGAATCAGGGAGTTGGATCTTCCTTCAGGTTGGATCCTGAGAATAAGGGGGTTTTAGCCTCCTGGTGGTTGGAGGCAAAGAATTCAAGGAGTTGTAGCTTCCTTTAGGTTGGATTCTATAAATAGGGGGTTGTATCCTCCTTCCGGTTGCAGCTAAACAATTGGTAAGTTGGTGCTTCCAATGAATGTATTCTTTGATATAAAAGAAATCATTTCGTGGTTTTCTCCCATTTGGGTTTCCACATAAATTCTGGTGTACTATGTATTTTATGTGATGTTGTTGATGTGATGCTCTTATGTTTATATGCTCATGATATATTGATGATATATTGATGAAATATTATTGATAAAGTTTGCATATATACATGGTGGTTAAAAAGTGGTAAAATTGCTCATACTGATTCACCCCCCCTCTCAGTATTCCAACAATTAGTATCATAGAAGGTTCCTTCATGAAACAGTTTAACCACTGGAAGGTAGATCATGGAGAGAAATAATATGTACAAGAATGGAATACCACAATTTGATGGACAGAACTATGCATTTTGGAGCATAAGAATGAAAACATATGTACAAGCATATGGATTTGATGTTTGGAAAGTATTATTGGGCAGGTACAAAAATCCTATCACTCTTCCAACATATAATGATGGAAATAAACTCAGTCAAAACAATTCGAGGGATAAAAATGCTATCTTGAATGGCCTGGTTGATTTACTATATGTCAAAGTTATGCATTGTGATTTTGCAAAGGAAATTTGGGAAAACGTCAGAATGTTTATGAAGGAGATGTGAAGTTCAAGGTAGTAAAGCCTCATACTTACAAAGATAAATTTGAACAATTGAAAATGAAGGAATATGAAGACATTATTTCTTACTTCTTATGAGTTGATGAAACAATGAATGTGATTAAAGGATCGGGAGAAGAAGTTGATGAATCTATAATTTTTCAAAAGGTACTGAGATCTCTTCCAATGATATTTGATCCTAATATTTCAACACTAAAAGAAAGAGAATATCTGAGCACGATGAGAATGGATGAGCTACATGGAATATTTGCATCTTATGAAATGAGAAAAAATTAGGAAAATCCTTCCAAGATAGAAGCAACCTTCAAAGAATCCAAGAAGACAAAGAAGAAGAAAAATCTCGAGTCAAAACCAAATTGCAGTTGTAGCAATGATTCAGACAAGGGTGAAGAAATAACCAACTTTGTAAGGAAGTTAAAGAAAGGAACTGGCACGTACAAGGGTATTTTTCCCTTAAAATGTTTTAATTGTGGTAAAATTGGTCATTTTTCAAATAAGTGTCCTTATGCTAAGAAGTTAGATAGTGATGAAGAAGATGATCCAAAGAGAGAAAAGAAATATCGAAAGAGAAACAAAAGGAAATTCTTCAAGAAAAATCTCTACTCAAGAGAAGACAACTATTCATATGATGAATATGATGTAAGCGGTAGTGACTCAGAAAGAGTACTCTTTATGGCTATGGAAAATAAGAAAACCGTCAAAAGTGAAGAAGAAGGTGAAGTGGATCTGAAGGAATAATTAATCAGTGCTTTAACTAAGATGAAAAAGAAAGGAAGAAAAACAAATCATTCAAAGAAGAAATAACATTCTTGAAAACACAACTTGAAGAATGTAAGAGAAAGGAAGAAGTTATGTAGATCCATATTATAAATAAAGAAAAAGAGTGTGAGAAGATTGAAAAATAAATTGTAACATTGAGAGTTGAATTCAACAAGCTCGACAATAACTTGAAAAGTTCTCAAGTGTTAGAAAACATTCTCGACAGTCAAAGCCATAGAATGACAAATATGGACTGGGATACAAAAATGTTCATTTTGAGGAAGGTTCAAGCTCCATGACAGAAGAAATAGAACAAAAGAGATATGCAGAAGTTCTCAAAGGAAGGAATCATGGCCAACAAGAATCAGAAATGAATGAATACAAAGGACCTTCTACATTTAGGTAGCAAAGAAACATCAATCATGATCAGCCAAGACATGAATCCAGAAGGACTACACCACAAAGAATACCATTCACTCCCAGGTATGTAAATTTATTTTATGGTCATTATTTTAATTGTACTAACTTTGGATGTAAAGTTGTAGATTGCATGGATTATGAAAGAAATGTTCAAGAAAGAAATGTTTATGTGCCTCCACATAATATTGAACGTTACAAAATCCACAACTACAGACGCATAGCTCGAAATTGTAGAAGCGTGATAGAGCCTCCCATGAAGGAAAATATTGATGTCATATACAAGAAAGTTTCAAAAATAAATGAAAAACAATAAGCGTAGGTGAATGAATACCATGTCCCATGGATCGTACTCACAAGATTTACAAAAACACATCATAATGAATTCGTGGGATGAGAGGAAGATGACAAAATCCAAGAAGAGCATGAGTTCATAATTCAGGAAGAAAATGTCAGAATTCAGGAAGAGGTTGACAAGGAAGATGATGAATCCACAGATGAAGATGAAGATTACTCTGCATCAAAGAAGGTGTTATTTTGATCCATCCGGCTTAGAAACTCCCAGTAAATATGAATATTGAACAGGGGGACTCAGTCCATTAGCTACAATAGATCATAGAACCATCCTTTGAGTAGTTTGAAGTATTTGCATAGACATATTCAAAGCAGTTAGATAGTAGAAGTACAGAATGAAAGATGACTCAACATTGTGGATAGTTGAGTAGAAGAGTTATGGAAACCGTATGACATATGGACAAACATGGATACTTAGTAGGTACAGAAAATATGCATATCAGTTATGAACAATTTGTGACATATGGAAAAATATGGATACTTAGCAGGTACAAAAAACTTCAGTCGAAGAAGATGCATAGTAGTATGTTTACAATTGGAATCAATGGAATCAATTGGAATCAGTTGGTCACAGAAAGGAAAGGATGGAAAGGCACAACAGAACGGGGAAAGAGAAACCTCCATCATAATCTATATCACGAGAGGGACATTGTTGAATAGTATGGTCATGACAGATCATTTGAAATCAAGTAATGAATGTTATATATATATATATATATATATTAGAGAATTACAAGGGGAAGAACCAATGGACAATTAGAAAGAACTGAAAGAGAGAAATGGAAACTTATACAAGAATGCCTACATTGATCAATACGAGATCCTACACAGAAGTAAAGGGAAGAGAAATTGTTAGAGAAAGAGATCGAGATAGAAAGGTTAGAAGCATGCAAACAGGGGGACACATATCGACATGGGGAGTTATATTTTTTCCCATGATGTCAAATCCATGTAAACATAAATAAATAATAGATGCATGAAGATAGGGGGAGAAACCCCAAGGAGAGAGACCCTTGACATTGATGAGGAGCAATAGTCACAGGGGGAGTATGAGTGTTGGAGCATCAGTGTTTCCATCAATGTCAAAGGGGGCGTTTGTTGGATAGTTGGTTTGGACAGTTGGTCGTCATTGATGTCAACACTTGGAGATTGATGTCAACCCTTGGAGAAATTCAGAATCCCTAGAGATATGGTTGAGATTGATGGTGAATTATTTTTAATTGATGGAGTGGTTTATGTTAGCATATGTGATGGGTGCATTTGATGAAGTATATATGAATCCACGGAGGTGTGGTTATGGTACTCAAATTTGGTTGAGAAATATGGACAGGAAGGACATTGTAAATGAAGGTAAGACACTCATATATGGATAGTCCTTTTCATGCCATTTTTGGTGATAGGTGGTATTCCACGTGGTTCCTCATGGTTAGGGAGATATTTCCTTGTGAATTTGGAAGCCACAAAGAATGGTCAAGAATCCCATAAGCAGTTACAATTCAATGATTGAATGGGTAAAGCGGTTGTAACAAGAAATTCAAGAATCCCTAAGAATAAGGAAAGAGGTTACCTAGAAAAGTATAAATACACATCATGAGACATTAATTTGACACACACACTTACATTGAATATATATCTTGTGATTTTTATGGTCTAGTACTTTGTTCTATTGGAGAATCTGACGGTAAGACTGAGGAAGTGGAGGAAGTGCGAGGAAAGAGAGAAATTTTTGGAGCTGCAAAGTGCAAGTTTGTTTTTGTAAAACCTTAATTGAGTAGTCCCTTCCAGGTCAGCTTGAGGGTGTCCCATGAGGCACCCCCATGGTTGGCTAGGGAACGTCACGCGAGACCCCACGTGACAGGTATTCTTTGTCCTGCGAGGACAAGACAAAATTGGGGAGAATGTTGGTACCAGACTGTTGAAGGTTGTTGGAAGACTTACAGGTCAGTGTTACAGTACAACAGGTCAACTACAAGTCACAGGTGTGCTTATGTGATTATTTCTTATGCTTGATTATGGTATGGTACATGCTTGAGAGGCATGTATTGTTGATGCATGGTACATCTTGGTGATACTAGAATGGTACATTGAGTAGTAGTACATATCGGTTATATTGGTATATTGGTATTTGTTTTGGCTACATGGTGATGATTCTATATGCTTGAGGCTTATTGTTGGTATACTCTTGAAGCATTGGCACATGATGTATGGTTTTCATTGATATCAGTACATTATTAAGGAATACACTTGGTATATGAAAACACATGTATGAGATACATCTCTTGGTGATGTTGGTACTTGGTTGAGGTACACCATCGATAGTTCTTGCATGGTATATCCCTTGGTGCATTGTGTATGGAATGATTGAGTGATATGGTATATGGTTGAGATACATTGTTGGTACATGGTATGGTACAGGCGTTGATGTACATGGTTGATGGTTGAGGCATATGATATCGGTTATTTTGGATGATTGATGCACAATTTTGTACAGGGGTTGGTGCATGGTTGATGCATATTTTGGTACATGTTTTGGTGCATGGTTGATGCACTTGTTGTGGTACACAATTGATGTTTGGTATGGTACAAGTTGATGGTTTTGTATATTCCTTGGTACATGGTTGAGACACATATATTGTGATGGTATGTTGGTGATCTTGGTACATGCTTGGTAGAGGCATGTTTTGGTGATGTTGGACATCTAGTTGAAAGGTGTCCTTGGTATATGATCCATGTGAGATGATTTGGTTGAGTATCGGTGACAGTGACAGTTGGACAGGTTGATCAGTGACAGTGACAAGTTGATGTGACAGTGGTAGTGATAGTGACAGTGACAATAGCAGTGACAGTGACAGTGACAGTGATTTTGGTAGTGACAGTTGGTATACACTTATATTTCAGGGCGATGGGACGTGGAAAGGAAATTGGGTTTTATTCTCCTTCTAATTAATGAATTGAAATGAACAATTCAAAGAACTAAAGAAGGAGAATCTTTGGTAAAAGAAGAAGGATGAGGCGAAGGTGGTGGACCTTCAAAACTTTCTTCACCATCATCATCTATCGATGATGCCAGTGAACACTCTTCTCATAATAAGAATTCTTCTAATAAGTCTGATCATAATATGCCTTTATTGAAATTGGATGTTAAGTTTGAATTATCGACCTATGATGGAGAATTGAATGTCGAGAAATTGGACAACTGGATCAAGAAAATAGAGGTATATTGTAGGGTTCAAATGATCATGGATGAGACTACAAAAATACAATTATTTTCTCTTTGACTAAGCGGCACAGCCTTAATATGGTGGGAGAATAAGATGCAAGTTGATGTTGTTCAAAAAGGTAAAGTAATCTCTTCTTGGGATAATTTTACTAAGGATATCAAAAAACAATTCTATCCACTCACACATAAACAAATGACAATGATTGAGTGGCAGCATATAAGACAAGGTAAATGCCAAAATATTCAAGCATATACACGAGAATTCAAGGAGAAGGCATTATCCCTAGTAATTATGTTGTATACTTGTGATACTCTTCTAAAGTATATAGGTGGTATGCACCCATATCTTAGACATACTATTTTAATGTTTAACCCTACTAATATTGACAAAGTGTCAGTACAATCTACTCATCTTGAAGCTAGCAAGGGAAATCATATGTCTGAGGATAAGAAGCCACACAAGTTCAAGAAGAATTCGAAAGGTAAATGGAAGAGTAATAAATAAGCTACAATGAAGAAATAAAAACAAAATTCTACATGTTCACATTGTAAGAAGAAAACACATAAGGAGGCAAAGTGTTGGAAGTTGCATCTAGAGTTGCTACCAAAGAAATATTAGGATAAGGGGAAGCAAAATATTGTTGCAACAACTCAACATGATCTAGGATCAGATTTAGTATATGAAAAGAAAATCACAACAATGGTAAGTAAAGGCATATCTATTGATTCTAGTTCTTCAATTCAATCTACTAAATTGGAAAGTGTTACTGATCAAAGGAAAATAAGTGAGTGTTTTCATGCCAGGGTCATAGTGAAGCATACAAAGGTAGATACTCTATTTGATAGTGGATATCAAGTGAATATAATATCTGAAGAAATTGTTAATAAGTTGGGTTTGAATACCACACCTCACAAAAATCCATATCCATTGGGTTGGGTGTGTGACGATGATAAGTTGCAGGTAAATAAACAGCGTAAGATAAGATTTGAAATTACAGCTAAGTTCTTTGATGAGGTTGAGTTAGATGTTGTGCCTCTTAAAATTTGTGGCATTGTTTTGGGTAGCCCATATGTATATGACAGGAAATCTATTTTCTATCAAGAAGAGAAAAAATATCACCTTTTCAAGGACGGGATTGAATATATTGTTAGAGCTCATCAAACTAGAACTAATATTTCTTTAGTGAGCACAGGACAAATGAAGAGACTTGTAAATGCTAGTAAAAATTTTGTTCTCTTGATGGTGAAACAAAAAGGGGAAGATATATCATATGATTTTCCAGGTTGTGATCCAGGTCATAAGAAATAATTGGTAAAGATCATATCTAACTATGATTATTTGTTTCAGGAACCTACTAGGTTTCCTCCTAAGAGGGAAGTTGAACATGAAATCTATTTAAAGAAAGATTATTCTCTTCCTAGCATTGGTATGTACAAATCATCAGTGATTGAGAATGCAGAGATAAAGAATAAAGTTCAAGAGTTTCTCGATAAAGGAGTTATTAGGCCAAGCTCCTCTCTGTGTGGATCTCCTATTGTATTAGTTCCAAAGAAAGATGCTATGTGGAGGATGTGTATTGACTTCCGAGCACTAAACAAAATCATGATAAAGAACCATTATCCTCTTCTCAGAATTGATGATTTGTTGGATCAATTGAGAAATGTTGTCTATTCCACTAAGCTATATTTGAGAAGTGGTTACCATCAGATCAGAATTGCAGAAAGTGATGTATGGAAAACCGCTTTCAAAACAAGTCATGGATTGTTTGAATGGTTATTTATGTCATTTGGGTTATGCAATGCACCTGTGACATTTATGAGGGTAATGAATGATGTATTCATACCTTTCATAGATGATTTTTTTATCGTCTATTTAGATGATATATTGATCTTTAGTCATACATGGGAACATCATGTAACGCATGTCAGAAAATGTTTTGAACTTTTGAAGAAGGAGAAGTTGTATATAAAAATGTCTAAATGTGAATTTGAAAAAACTTCTCTAGTTTATTTGGGTTATATTGTAGGGAATGGTTAGTTGAAGATAGATCCCTCAAAGGTGGAAGTCATCATGAATTGTCCCAAGCCAAAAATTTCCACAGAAGTCATAATCTTCTTAGGAGCAGTGCAATACTAGAGGAAATTCATTGCTAATTTCTCTTACATTGCAGCTTCTTTACATGCATTAACAAGTGTGAAACAATTCTTTCAATGGGGAGGCAAGAAATAGAAAGCCTTCGAGACATTGAAGGAGAATATAAGAACTGAACCAGTTTTGGCTTTCCATATCTACAACAGCCATTTGAGATTCAAACTTATGCAAGCCGATATGCCATGGGAGCAGTCTTGATTAAACGAGGTAAACCTATATGTTATCATTCTGAGACTTTTACTCAAGCAATAATTAACTATCCAACACATGATAAGGAATTGTATGCCTTGGTACAAAGTGTGAAAAAATGGAAGCATTACTTAATGGGAAAGGAGACAATAATTCATACAAATCATCATACATTATAGTTTTGCAATCAAATATCAAGCTACAACAGTCACGACATTTCATATGGATGGGTTTCTTAAAACAATTTCATTTTGTTATCAAGTATAAGAAAGGTATTCATAATAAGTTTGCANATAATTCATACAAATCATCATACATTATAGTTTTGCAATCAAATATCAAGCTACAACAGTCACGACATTTCATATGGATGGGTTTCTTAAAACAATTTCATTTTGTTATCAAGTATAAGAAAGGTATTCATAATAAGTTTGCAGCCATGTTATCAAAACTCATAGCCAGTGCATCTACAATACTAAGGTATAATCCTCTAGCTCATGAAATTTATGTTGAACAATATTCTAGAGATGATGATTTCAAATATGTATATGAAGCACTAATTCATGGCAGCCGAGTGAAGAATTAGATTACCATGTGCATGATGATTTATTATATCATATTGGAAAGATTTGTATACCCATGGATGAAAGAGTAAACATAATCAAAGAAGTTCATACATCTCTCATTTCTGGTCATTTTGGGGTAGGTAAGACAATAGTACAGTTACAAAGATATTATTATTGGCCTCGAATGAATGAGACAGTTTCCAAGTACATAAAAGGGTTTGTTACGTGTGCAACAAGCAAGCCTAGCAATAGGAACTTGGGATTATATACACAACTTCTAGTACCTTCTCAGAAATGGGAAAGTATATCCATGGATTTTGTGGGTGGTTTGTCGATGTCTAGAGCAAGTCATGACTACTTATATGTCGTCATGGAAAAGTTCAGTAAGATGTGTATTTTAACGCCATGCAACAAATAGGTCATAGCTAAACAGAAAGCACTGATATTCTTTATTAATGTATGGGTTCATTTTGGACTTCCTAAATCTATTATATCAGATCGATACTCTCTCTTTTTGGGATCGTTTTGGTCTCATTTGTGGGAGCTAATGGACACTAAGTTTAAAAATAACACAACTTTTCATCCACAGACAGATGGACAGACAGAGGTAGTAAACAAAATAGTGGTACATCTACTTTGAGGATACTGCAGTAAGTATCCTAAGCTATGGGATGAACATTTACCTTGTGTACAACATGCCTATAATCGTGCTATACATTCTTCTACTCAGAGAAATTCTTTTAAGTTATGTTTGGGGTAATTTCCTAAATCACGTATGAAAATTTCTTTCAAAGAAGCAAACAAAGAGGATGGACAAGATGATGCAGATAAAGCTAAGAGGTTCATTCAGAAGATCCAATAGGTACATCAGGAAGTACATGAACAACTGGAGAAAATCCAAGCCAAGTACAAGGCGAGGCATGAAAAGCATCGGGTTTATCATCGGTTCCAAGTCGGTGATCAAGTATGGTTACATATCAACAAGGAAAGAATGAAAGGTGAAGGTAAAAATTTAAGGCCAATCTGATATGGTCCATTCATGATTTTGGATAATATTGGTATTAATTCCTTTCGTTTATATCTACCAAACTACATGAAAATGTATTCAATGGTGAATGTTGAGAATTTGAAGCTCTATGAGCCTCCTATGATTATGGATGAATATGAAAGTATTCAGGTTCCAGCAGTTAATGATTTTGCTCCAGAATATTTGGATGAACTACAGGAAGATGTTATTCTTGACAGAAGAATTGGGACTACCCAGCGAGCTGATTTGGAATATCTTTGAGTTGGTCTTAAGCGAGAAAAAGAAAGCAAAGAAAAATGGATGAAGATCGGAAGGGTGAGGTAGATTTACCCTCACTTAGTTGTTGAGTAATCAAAACTTGTGGTGGTCCAAAAGTCTTCCAATGGGGAGGAATAATCCAGGAGGATCAGGGAATGATCACAGAGGTCTAGAATGATCTGGAACATCCACAGAGGTCCAGAATGATTCAGAAATGAACAAAATTCAATTATTTTAAATTCTCTCTAAAATTCCATCAACATGTAAAGCTCGTCATCATCTTTTCGACGATGCAAATGGTTCATCAAATGAAGCTCGTATGAAAAAGTTACAAGCGGTCAAAGTTTTCAGTCAACTAGGTCAAAGGTCAAAGTACAGGGTAAATAAGGAAGTGACACGTGGAACCACTACATGGGTGACACGTGTCACCTAATTGGTAGCTAACTGGGCAAGTTGGTCCAACCGCATAGTGAAAAGTGGCTCCATCAAGTGTTGACAAGTGGATCCATTTAAGTGTTGACAAGTGTCATGGAAAGAGCCAATGAGAGGTCACCATGTGGCGACCTCCCATTAGCCCATATGGTTCAAGCTATATAAAAATATTATGGAGTCAATGTGACTCGACCCCATGACCTGCAAGTGTTGACAAGTGGATCCATTTAAGTGTTGACAAGTGTCATGGAAAGATCCAATGAGAGGTCTCCATGTGGCGACCTCCCATTATCCCATATGGTTCAAGTTATATAAAAATATTATGGAGTCAATGTGACTCGACCCCATGACCTCCAAGTGCACCAAAAGTTCAAAAAAGGCTCGCTCGCCAACGCGCCACCATATTTTCCTTTTTAACCAAATGGCATATGGTTTATTTAAAGTGATATAAAGATTTATTCGGGTGGCTAAAGGTCTAGGGGCCTAAGCCTTTGACCCTTAGCCCTAGTCGTTACCATATATTGTGACCACGTCATAGCATATAGTGCAGGGGATATCACCAAAGTTCACATCGGAATATATGCTAACTATATGTTAAATATAACATATATTTATATGTCATAACTATATGCCAATAAAAAATTGTGTGGGGGGAAGCCATAGGTATATAACAGTTAGCAGGAATATAACCCCTGACCTGCTATATATAGCAGCAACGACTTATCTGCTCTGCCAAGGGCACAAGTTGTTACTCCAAATGGGGTAATTAACATTTAAGTTTGAACTATTCTCTCTGAGAATAAAGGGAGTTGGATGGGACTCAACCCCCGGACCTCCCCTATAAAAAGCATGCGCCTTACCACTACAACACATAATGTTATTGTGTATGTAAGCTCTGCTCATATTATTTTAAGGTCGAGTTTTTTTAGTTCTTTTTGGGAGATATAGGGTGTTTGTAGTCACCAGAATTGGTTTTTCAAGGCAGTGTCGATGGTGATGTTATTATTACTCATATGTGAACCAGCATGCTGCAAAATGGTCATTTATGAGTTGTAATTGGGATTTTTGAGCATTTGTAAGAAAATATATAGTGCTTATAGTCAACGGATTTGGTTTTTCGAGGCAGTGTCAAATTTGACGGTTAGAATGGAATTTGATAAAAAAAAAAAGGATATTTTCATTATAAAGGCACAATCATTTGAGCATAAATAAAATGGTCTCCATTGGAAGCGAAACTGGAGACGTAACCTTAATTAGGTGAACTCCATTATCAAACTTGTGTATGTGATTTTGTTATTATTTTTCATTTCATGCTCAATTATTTCACAAATTATTTTACCAATTTTAAGTGGATTTAGTTTGATAATATATTCACATGCAATTGCATTCATTCAAACAATCATTAATATTTTTGAAGATCAAGTAGAAGTTTATGAATTTTAGAGATTAATAACATCTAAGGATTTTTCGGATCACTTGCATTCAATCATGTGGAATCTAACCAAGAGATCCTTGGCATAATTATTCTGAGACAACTTGATTCCCAAAGCATCCTGGTCGATCTCAAGATGAAGGAAAAATTGGAGAGGACCCATATCGGTCATTAAGAATCTGTCATGCAGAATGTATTTGACTGCAACTATTATTGAGGATGAACTACCTATGATCAAGAGGTCATATACATATAGCACTAAGACCAACAAAGAGTCATAAGTCCTTAGCATATAAACATTGGGATATGATTTACATATAATGAAGGAGTGAGAGAGTAAATAAGACTTTATTTTATCATATCATGCTCTAGGAGCCTGCTT
>SNQJ01S0149269.1:7805-31240 GCA_010110895.2 Picea sitchensis | reverse complement strand
GGCTTGATCTGTCTGGATTCTTTACTTTCTGGGCTCTTTTCTTGGATGGGAATGGAGCTGCTTGGAACCTCATTCGAGTTGCCTTTGCCTTTGCTTTTTTTTTGGTTGTTGGCTTTTTGTATGAGAGTCCATTGCTCACCATTTTGCTTGTCTGGCTGTTCTTCCACCTTTTTCTTGCAGTGCTTGGCGAAATGCCCATATCCATGGCAATGCCTACATTTGAATGGAAGTTGTTCATAATCCAGCTCTTGTACGTGCGTCCATCCTGCAACTGTTAGCTTAATGGCTTCCGGAAGCCCCTCCTCCAGATCTACTTCGACACATATACGTGCGCATGAATATTGATCTTTTCTTGCATCCTGGTCTATGTATTTTCCTAATCTGTTGCCAATAATCTGGAGAGACTTCGGGTTCCAGCAGTGGAGGGGGAGATGGGGAAGCCGCACCCACACCGGAACAACAGATGGGACATCATGAGCTGGGTCGAAGTCCGGTGACCATTTGTTGAGAGATAGTCCTTGGGGGCCCATGAAATAAGTTCTGTTTCTAAATATTAGGCTTCTGTCCTCTACACTTTCAAAAACGAAGATGAAGAACCCTTTGCCTACGAAATAGCTCTTGATTCCTTCTTTGATTAACGACTTCCAATTTCTCTGTGTCCACTCCTCTACTGACTTAGGCGAGGGCCAGAGGCCCGTGAACTGGCCTATGAGCGCCTTTCTTGGCAAGGTTTAGAGCTGCTTTGCAGGTTTTTTTTCAGGGAGAGCTATTGATGGTATGGAATCCATCCTCTTAACGAACTTATGCTGATTGACTGAGGGTTGTCACTTGGAGATCGAATCCACCATTGCTTTGAAAGCAAAGTGCCGGGAGAGGTCCCGAGAGACCGGATCGGTATTTGTTCTGGAGCCAGGTCAGGGGCGGCCCGTATGCTCGACTAAAAAAGAGGAGGGGCCGGGGAATACGGAGAAGCAGGAGGCCAGCGGCGAAATTTTGCCAGGCCGAGCGAGGAAGCGGCAAACAGAGAAACTAGGTCACGGAGGTGCAGCTGATTACCTTTGCTTGGAAAACATTGAATAACCCATAGTTTTATTAACATGTAACCAATTCTATTAAAAGGCGCGGAGTTATATGCATAACCCAAAGTTTGTGACCATATATATCAATGCGGCGCGCATTTCATTATATTATATTGTATTGCAAATGCATTGCATTGCAATATATTTTGCTATTGTATATATCGCGCCAGGTTTGAAACCGACCGATGACTCTATGTAACCGGCGTGTTAAATGTTGGCGGAATTAGCAGGAGTTACATGGTTTCAAAGCAGTTTGAACCACCATTTTCCAACGTGTAAGGTCACATGGCCATATGCCTAAGTGCCGAGGCGGTTAGGGCTGAAGTATAGCGAATCCCTACAGTTTGCACCGTTAAGCGTCGTTGCACCGGTGCGGGGTTGCGCATTTTGGGCGTGTTCTTGGTTCATGCACATAGAGGTGCGTTTTTTAGAGCCAGTTCAATATTGAAGGAGGAAAATGGAGGTTGCCTAACTTCTTCATCGTTTGGCCGGAACGAGGTCTTAGTAAAAATGACTAGGGGTTTTGGACATCTTGGATCCGGTGGTTCTGTTTTCAAAGGAATTTGGAGAATTCTGTTGCAATTTTTCACCATTGAAGTTTCAGCAAGCTACAGAGGTTTGAAGCCCTCTTTGATGTAGGACATGGTTTGGTGAACCTATGTTTGTTTTCGTGATTGAATAATCATTTTTGGCTAATTGATATGCTCGAACACATTGGGATAGGGATTGCGGAGGGACTTTTGAGGGACTTTACGAGGTGTTTTCAAAGAAGCAGGGGAAGCTTATGGCCACATGTAGAGGAGGTCATGCGCGGATGAGCCATTATGGACAGGAAGTTCTATTGAGTCATTTTTGGGGGTTTTGTATTGTTTACGATCTCAATGGATTTGGTCACGTTTTCCAGAATTGGGTTGAGAAGAAACTTGTAAAAAGAACACAGCTAATTAATCGAAGAGCGAAGTCATTATGGAGGCTCGAGAGGATATAGCCGGAGAGAGGGTGAACTCCTTTATAAACTTGTTCTTGTTGTGAGTTTAAATGGTTTTATTCACACCAAGTTGTGTTTTTGTATTTGTTTTAAGTACATATTAACCATCCTAAAAAGAACATTTCCTCACATAAAGCATTTACAAGAAGATGCATGAACTTAACATACGTTTATATTGCATATTTATACACATGAAGCAAGGTCACGTAAAGTTTATTTTAATGAAGTAGGGGTGCTTGCATAGCATGTGTCCGACTATTTTATTTTCGGATCGGTCGAGTGCTGATAATTTCACCTTGTGTTGTAGGCTGCTGGTGCGAACTCTTTCAAAGAAAGGAAAAAGATGAATTCTACGTCTTCTAGAGAATCTTCTAGAAAGGATGAGATGGAGACCGAATAGTTGTATCTAATAGTTCCACGATATTTTGGGATCATTCTTATCAAGCCTTAATTCATTTCTCTCCTATATTGAGGTAGTCTCATGGAAAAAGTTAGAAAGATTCAGCAAGATTCATTTGGAGGTGGTGAAAAGAAGGATTGTTTGAAGGGCCCGATGCTCTGTTAGCGGAGACTCCGACAGAAGTTCATCGAAATTAATCTTCATGCAAGTGAGCAGGTGTGTGTGTCGGAGCCAAGAGACCTACGCTCGAAGGAAGTTTGTGACATCAAGGCTCGAGTTGTAATCTTTACTTTTTCGTGTATGATATGGTAATATGTCCCTTTCCCGCAAAAGCTAATTCCACTTTGTTAACATAACTCCTTGATCATATACATAGGTGTTGTTGAATAGATTGTGCTTTCTTCACTTTGGTTGGTTGTGTTGTCTTGGTCTTGGTACGCATGAGAGCACTAGAGTGAAGCGGGAGCAACAAAGACCATAGGAAGCGATCATAAAGTATGCGATCATTTGTTCTTGCCTCCTATTTATATCAATGGTTAACATTGAGAAGAGTCATGTTGTCTTGTGTTGTTCTAGATCGAGGTGGATCTAGGGGAGATCGGTTAGTGCACTTATGGGTTATCAATAACAAAATTAGCTGACTCAACTTGAAATCCCATTTCTTTGTGGATTTTGATATTTTATGTAGCCATTTGCTCTGGTTTCACTTATCTCCTGTCCTATCAATCGAGTCTTCGGGATATCTGATAGACCCTCACGGGTCAAAGCTTTTAAATTTTGCTTCGTGCAATTTTGATTATGTTGAGCATTCTGTAGCACTTCGTGCGACTGCGAGCGGTGGCCTCGCCTTTGGAGTTTCAGTCACGAGTTCTGCGCGCACTCTGCTCTAGTCACGTGAGAATGCAATGATTAAGCGTAATATTACGCACAGAACTCGATTTTTCAAAGTTTGGATTTGAGTTTTGGTATTTCAACTACCGGATCAATTTGATTACCTCTTATGAGTTTCTTGGACCATTGATTGATGAATTTCTTGTCTTTGTTTGCATGCATGAGCAGTCTTAGGATTTCAAAGACTTTTCTTGTCATTTTAACTTGACTTTCATTTCTTGGCTTTCTTGGCAAAACCATTCTCTATGACTTGAGAATCACAGTGTGTTTGATTAGTTAAGATCCGGTGATTGGTTGAAAGTTAAGTTTTTCTTGGTTTTATCATTTGTTTTTATTTGAAGGATCATTTCTTTTGCATTTGAAAAAGAACTACATTGGTTTTGCTCTTTATTTTTCTTTCATTGAAAGAGTGGATTGGAGTGTTTATTGTGCTTGTTCATTTGGTTTTGATTCTTTGTACTCTCTTTGTCATAGTGTGGGTCCTTTTGAAAAAGTGAACAACAAGTTTTCTTTCAAAAATTCTTTTCATTTTAGAAAACATTGAAATCAAATTCTTGAAATTGTTGAAGCATTTGAAAAAAGACACATAGAGTTGTCATTTGATTAGTGATTGTTTGTATTTGCATTTCAAAGAAATTTTTGCATTGTAGTTCAAGGTTGGTCTGGAAAAATTTCTCTCTCTCCCATACATAGGATTCATTGAATGAAAGTGATAGATTTCATTCTCATCCTTGCATTTGTTGGGTCCGAGTCATACAACATAAAGTTTCATTTCCATTACCTTTGAGTAAACAATGGCTCTTAATAACACTACGTAATCAAAAAATTTAACTAATAACTCTTTTCTAGGGCTATTTACACCAACGTTAGCTAGGCTTGATCTAAAATAGAAGGCTGACTTGTTATGTCATGCAAGCACCCTCTACTTCATTAAAATAAACTTTACAAGACCTTGCTTCATGTGGTAAAAATATGCAATATAAACTTATGTGTTAGTTCATGTATCTTCTTGTAAATGCTTATGTGTGTGAGGATATGTTCTTTAAATGGTTAAATGTGTACTTGCAATAAATACCACGACAACACAACTTGCAATAAATAATAAACCATCAAGCGTTAATAGAACAACATGATAAAGGTTCACCCCCTCAGAGCTACATCTCCTTAGTCCATCAATGGACTTGGCTCTCTGGGGATTAATTTGATAAAAGTTCTTTTACAAGCTAATTCTCAACTCCAATGGAAAAAAACTGCACCATTGATATCGAGAACACATAAAAACCCAAAATGACTAATAAAACTCTGAAAGCGGACCATGGCTCATCCGAGCATAACCTCTTATGCATGTGGCCATAAGATTCACTGAGCTTCTCTTTGGAAAAAAACACCTGTAAAGTCCTCAAAAACCTCTGAAACCTATCCCAATGTGTTAAGAGCATAAAAGTGTAAAATGATTAATCAATCCTGAGAAAACAAACAAAGGCTCACAAAAAACATGTCCTCAATCAATGTAAGGGCTTCAAGAAGCTCCCTGGAGGTTGCTGAAACTTCAATGGCTAAAATGCTACAAATAAAGTCTTCAAATGGCCTTAATAATAGTTTGAATGGATTCAGGACGTCCAAAACCCTATCGAGCTTTATGACACCTCAATCGGCCAAAAGATGAAGAAGATAGGCCACCTACCATTCTTCCTTCAAGCTTGTTGCCTCTAGTTCACCAAAACACACCTCCTATACGTTCAACCAAGAAAATGCTCAGAAACTCATGCTAAAACCTAGTACACACACATAACCGAAAAACCGTCCAAACTGTAGGACGGTTAGGGCTCCTCCAGCCCCTAACCGCTTAGAATCTAGGCATATGGTGGGTCATATGACCCGGCATATAAGCAAAGGGCGGCTAAACTTAGTTGAACACCAAAACCAGCCAAAGGTTAGGTCACATGGCATAACACAAAGGAAATGTGGATTAAACCTCAACACCAACCCCACGTGTGCACCTTTTAACAAAGGACATGGTTGTATATACATCATAAGTGTGACTAGGGGCTGGGGCTAAGCCCGAACCCAGACTAAGCAAACCCAGATTGTATAAAATGAATTTAAATAATAAAAAACCCACATATATAATAAGAATCAGTAGTATTGGCCTATTGACATGGCGGACTTTGTTAAGGCTTACACCGGTGAGGAGGTCCGGGGTGAAGACCTGACCTCCATAAATTTTAATTAACAAACTAAATAGACCAATACCACCAAAGGGTGCCACGTGGCAACCATGAATTGAACCGCGACAGCACCATGCCATTTGCCCAAAATACAACGCCCGCGTGTGCTTAATCTAATTAAGCTCACTTGTCAACCAATCAAAAGCGCCCGTCACCTATGCCACATCAGCATATGGTCAAGCCACATCACCTCTACCAAGTCAACATATAGTCATGCCACGTCGGTTGTACGACTACCCGGTCAGTCCCTTTTGCTGTTTGAATTTCCAGGAATATATCACCAATATCTCTCTCCAGAGCGTCCATTTGAAGCCGAAACAAATTCGTTAGTTACAATGAGGGGCTATGCTCTCGTTCATTTTGAGACAATTCCAAGAGCGTTGATTTTTGAGCTTAAAAACTTTGTTGGCATCATTTTCGATCTTGTATAATTTGTTTTCAGATTGATGGTTTTCTTGGCTTGTGACTTAAAGTGTAGTAGAAAGGATTTTGCAGCTATTGGAGAGATGATTGTGTTGAAAATTAAAGAGTTCACAAGAGGGACTTGATTCCTAGTGGGAAGGTTGGTCTTCCCACTGAAAGGCTTTTTGGACCCACAAAAGCTTATGATTATCTATTTGCTTTCAAGTTCTATCAATTGATTCTAATTGAAAAGTATTTTCGACAATCACTGGATACCTTGACATGCCTTACACTACAAATGGCTATGTCCCTCAACCACTTTGTACTCTGATTTCTTCTGGCGACCTTGTTCTCACCGGTGCTTGGAAAGGTACCAACCTTCCCCTTCCGTGAATCAAGTGCCTCTTGGCGAAAGACTCTTGGCGTCAACACAATGACTCTCAATAAATGCCAAAAGCGTAGATCGCGACATCGTCACAAAAACCAAAGAAAACCATCAATCGCGAAACAAATTATACAAGGCTGAAAAATGATGCCAACAAAGTTTTTTCAGCCAAAATCAATGTTCTTAAGTGTCTCCAGCGAGCGAGCATAGCCTTGTCGTCGAATCCAACATAATTCATTTCATCTCAAGCGGGCGTCGGGGGCGATATCGCGATGTTGGAAAGTCAACAGGCGAAAGGGCGTTGGGCGGTCCTCTGGTGACATGGCATGGCCGTCACGACTTAGCGGTGACATGAAAGCGACCATACATCTTGCGATGTGGCATAGGTGACATGGCATTTTTTGATTGGTTGGCTTGATTAAAGCGGAAATCAGGTGTGACATGTGGCATATTTTGGGCAAATGGCATGGTGCCGTGTGGCCCAATCATGGATTCCGCGATGGCACCTTTTGGGTATTGGTCTATTTGATTTGTTAATTAAAATTTTATGAAGGCCATGGGGTTCGACCCCGGACCTCCCACCCGGTGTGCGCTTTAACAAAGTCCGCCGTGCCAATGTGCCACACATTGATTCTTATTATATATGTAGGCTTTTATTATTTAAATTCATTTTATACAACGAGTGTGAGGGGTCGTGAATAGCCCGGCCCGGTCACACTTACGATGTATATACGACCATGTCCTTTGTTAAAAGGTGCATGCGCCGGATTGGTGTTGAGGTTTAATCCATGGTTCCTTTGTGTTATGCCATGTGACCTTAACCTTTGGCGTGCGGGTTTTGGTGTTCAATGGTGTTTAGCCCCTTTTTTTTTATGCGCGAGGTCATATGACCCGCCATATGCCCTTTAAGCGGTTGAGAACGGTGCCTAACTATCTACATTTTTCACCGTTAGCGGATGCGCGGTGCCAGAATTTTAACTAAATAGCGCATGTGCGAGTTCATTCGGGGAAGGGTGCGTTTTGGCGAGCCGGTTTGAAGCAAACGAGAAGGGGGAAAATGGCAAGAGGCCTATCTTCTTCATATTTTGGACGATTGAGGTGCCGTAAAGCGAATAGGGGTTTTTTGGATGTTCTGGATCCATTGGCACTGTTATTAAGACCATTTGAAGACTTATTTTGAAATATTTTTTATCCATTGAAGTTTCGAAAGCAAAGCTCCAGGGAGCTTTAAACCCTCATTGATTGAGGACATGTTTTAGTGAGCCCATGTTTGTTTTCTATGATTGAATAATCATTTTTTGGATAATTGTTATTCTCTGAACACGTTGGGACATGTTTCATAGGTTTTTGAGGACTTTTACAGGTGTTTTTCGAAACTCGGGGGAAGCTTATGGCCACATGTAGAAGGTCATGCGGGGATGAGCCATGATCCGGATTTTTAGTTTTATTAGTCATTTTGGGGTTTTATGTGTTCTGATATCAATGGTACAGTTTTTTTTCCATTGGATTTGAGAAGAATCTTGTAAATAACTTTTGACAAATTAATCCCGAAGAGCCAAGTCCATTGATGGGCTCAAGGAGATGTAACTCGGAGGGTGAACTCACATTTATCATGTTGTTCTTATTGTGCGTTTGATGGTTTGTTGCCGCAATTTGTTTTTACGTCTATTTGTGCAAAGTACATATTTAACTAACTTCTAAAAGAACATATCCCTCACACACAAACATTTACATGAAGTTGCATGAACTTAACACAGAAGTTTATCTTGCATATTTTAACATGGAAACAAGGTCTTGTAAAGTTTATTTTAATGAAGTAGAGGTGCCTTGCATAGCATAACAAGTCAGCCTTCTATTTTGAATCGAATTAGTATCGAGCATAGTTTGTTTTGCTCATGTGTTTTGCCATTGATAACTGAGGGTGCTATTGGTTTTGTGCAAGTTTTGTGTTGAAGTTGGATATCTTCCAAGGATGGAGGGAGCTTCAAGGCATTGATAATTCTCATACATTTTCATTATCTAAATTCTTTGACAAAGAAGAAATTCTAACCATGAGAGATTTGATGAAGAGATGTGTGAAGGAACACAAGTAATGTATTGTCCTTGGCAGTTGATGGCCATGGAAGGAGGAGAATATCTTCTTGCAAAAGGTTGCATGAGATGGAGATTCAACTCCATGAGACAAAAGAAACCCTTACCAAGTACATGCATGAACACAAGGTATGCAATGTTAGTTTATCTTCTAATTCCTCACGGATGAATGTTTTTTGGTGTTTTGAAAATTCACAAGGGGAATAGGGTCCAAGTTGTTATTAAAAATGGGCTATGAAGGTAGAGGTTTGGGCAAGTATGCACAAGGCATTTTTGAGCCCTATTGTTGGTGAAGAAAGACCTAGGTTTTGTGGTATTGGATATGAACAAAGAATGGAGCAAATTCAAAGTCGAGGAGACAAAGGAAAAAGTTTCAAACACAAATTTTGTTTCAAGTTCACCCCTCCTCAAGAAGGCTTTTAAAGGTGAAAGCTCAATCCCTCCATCATGCAAGGATTGTATTCAAGATGAATGAAAATTTGTGAAGCAGAGAGGTATTTGTGACGATTGATGAGGACAAGAACATTGTTGATGGTCTTGAAAGGAGAGCTTGTAACTCTTCGGTTCACCTCCTCAAAGAGCGATAAAGGTGAATGTTCAAAGTATATTTGCTTATCATTTGGTTTCTTTTGATTATGTTAAGCATGATATTTTTTGTATGTAAAAATGGAATAAAGAATCCATGTACATATTGTGGTTTATATAACCATCATATTTCAAAATGTTGGAAAAGATTAACCACTTTGAAAACTTTACAAAGCAAGAACAACGATGAAAGGGATGCAAAGATTTTGCACTCATTGTCGGAAAAGTCACCTCATTGACCAATGTTGGACATTGCATCCAATCTCTTTATCCATCTTCTTCTTTTGTTGTGGATGAGTAGTTGGATAAAGAGTTTGGTAAGAATGGAAGAGGAGATTCCATCATCGATGTGATTCAATATGACTCACAAGAAGGTTGTTCCTGCAGAAAAAGTCACCGTTGATTTGGTTTGGTAAGAAATGGTTGATTTCTTGAGCAGAAAATAACGCTTGCATTTTTCTTATTGTAAATGCACTTTTCAGCGTTATGTGCATTTATGGGAAGCATGATAAGTTGCGGCGGTTTATCACAAACTTGTATGATGCAAGTTGCATGTGAATGCAATTCATTTTGAGAGAACATTTTGTTGTTGCATAAATTCAAGCCAGGAGGATGTAAAGATGGATATGATGTTCACTTGTTACTGACCATATATCTTTTCATTTCATCTCTTATGTACCCATGTTTTTGGGTTTATGTACTTATATGTTTGTCTTGAAGAGTTGAAAAATTATGCACATGCATTTGTTTTGTGTATGTGTAAAAAGTGAACCTGGTGATAGTTCATCATGAATGATTCATGGTGTAACATGATTGTATCATGAATATCGACTTGTCATTGGGAAGGTTGATGTGTTTCAAATGAGTCTCAACTTGTCGATGTTGTCTTGATGACTATGTGTCGATCATGTTTTTCGACTTATGTTTAGTCGATGGTGTTTGTTAGCTTGTAATTCGATTTTGAGTACATCGAGATGAAAACACCATGTTCTTTGATGAAGTACAAGATACGACGGTTGTTTGAAGAGAAAAAGATTTTTGTTGTACATAATTTTGTTCTTATATTTTAACACATGGAGCAAGGTCTGTAAAGTTTGTTTTAATGAAGTAGAGGTGCTTGCATAGCATAACATGTCAGCCTTCTATTTTAGGATCAAGGCTAGCTTTGGTGTAAAAGAGATATACACTCTCCAAAGCATAAAATACACAATAGCATCTTGTGTTAAGGGTATTAAATTCCATTTGCAACATCTTGTCACGGGAAGCCCTTCTCACATAAGGGTCAAACACTAAGTCACATTAATATTGACCAAAGTTACTCACCTTGCTTTGTTGATATCCCTGTAGAGATTACCCGTGTGCGGGATCACTTTCGAGAAAGGTATACCCACAATGATAGTGGAAGCCTTGAGTTTGTGAGGCTAAGATACGCGCCGTGTGGATCAGGCCATTATTTGTTCCCCCTGATTTATTGTTGTTGGTGGTGACCTTAGTGGCCTATCCTTCTAGGTTCTTACCCAAGGTAGTATGGAAGTCTTCGCGATTACACGGAATAGCGATTGATAACTCACTCGCGGGCTCGCGGAGAGTATACCCGCGATTATGTGTGGGAGATTGCAGGGGTGTAAGTCCGTTAAGCGAGTCGTCAACGTAACTTTTCCACCTAGCCCCGCCCATTTTCGTCTTGTTGTTGCGATGTTGCGTTTCATCACCAACTATTAGTGGCTTGAGTGAAGGTCTTGTTTGCTTGGTGATTTCTTCCTAGTTTTTGTTTACTAGCGTGTGCTATTTGTTTACCAAAGTTGACCATAAGATTTTCTTCCATGATTTTGTCCACTTTCTTACAATATCTCCCCCGCGTCGTTCACGTAGAATGTGGGGTTTATCTCCAAAGCATCTGAATGATTCTCAACCCTTACTCTGGTACAGGGATCTTCTCGGAAAAGTGAAGCCACAGTCGTCACGACACCATAAGTGGAATGAAATGACTCTCTAGAACCTTTCCGAATTACCAATACTTGAGAGGATTTTCGACTTCATCGTGGTTCTGAGCGACCATTTATGCAACATAATTCTTCCGGAAAATTAGTTGTTACATCTTCTGGATCACCGTTAAGACTTTTCGGCATAGAAGGCCAAGATCGTTTTTGGTCCACAAGTGTTTTCCTTGTGAGACCTTTTTTGGTCCTGGTTCACCCATGATTTTTGAAATTAATCCTCCTATGATTTCCAAAATCTCTAATCTTGAAGACGGTACCGTTGACTACCACTTATCGCTTTTTTGTCCCTGCTGAAATGGCCCATCTCACGAACACTACAAGTGTCCTAACTTGAGTTCATTGCGGCTGGTCTTGCTCCTATAAACATACATCTTAAGCGTAAATGTCACTCTAACACTACCGCGGATACCATCGTTGAATTTTTCTATTCCAACACCTCCACAAGCCTCTTTGGTTCTCGAGTGGTCCTTCTTTTCATGAGCACCCTATTCCCGGTTTTATTAAAAGCCGATCCTCAATTTCCTTCTAACGAAATCCTACTCCTATTGGCACTATCCATCCATTACACCAAACTTGTAGATTCGCGTTGGTGGACAAGGTGGAACAACTCAACTTCCTCTTACCGAACATATTCCAATTACTACACAAACTTTGATTGGGACACAACTTACGGTGGAACTCCACCTGCGATGAGAGGTTCAACCCCACCTTTTAGACAAAATATACCTCCCTCTTTGGCCCATTTTTGGAATCAAATGATACAAAATCCTCCTCAAATGACTAGGGGGTAGCAGTTAATACGTCTACTATGAGCCAACCATATGGTATACCAAATCCTATTTGGGGTGCGAATGCTCAAACTCATGTCCTCACCCAAGGTTACAATCCCTGGAACTACTATACTCTCCAACCTACGAATTTACGGAGTCTTCCCCGGTATCATGAACTTCTTCGGTCCTATTGATTTGCCGTGAGCTTCCTCCCCAGAGTCACCAGTACCCTCGGGTGAATCGGCAATTACCTTTTCTTGCTACTATGGATTTGCGGTTGTCTAGGATTTTTTGAATGATCCTAGTCGTCATTCTCCCCAATGGCCTATTATTCCGGCCAAGCTTCCATCGGACATTCCTAGAATTTGATGGCAAAGTGGGAGAAGGACCCAAACAATCGCGTTATGAATTTTCTATGGTGTTCATCCAACTTCGTTGATGGATGAATCTATTAAGTTCGTCTTTTCAATGAACCTTTACGGTTATAAGTGTTGAATTGCCACCGGAGGTTCTCACGATTTCAACACCTAGTTATGGCTTTTCCTTACGTGCAGTTCTGCGTCTTCGTTATGATACCGGGGCTGAGATTTTGACTTCCTTCAAATGAACTAAAGGAACTCTTATATCTGATCATATCCATGAGTAGCAAAGGAGCGTACGTCTCATTAAACTTGAGCTTTTTGATCAATTACTGGAATAATGGTTTACAAAATCATTTGTGAATAAGTAGTAGAAATTTCCATAATTGGCATTGTCACTGAGGAGTAGGCTATAAGTTGTGCTAAATATCTTGATCTCGTTTATTTACAAACGGGAACACTTTCTGATTTACTACGAGATTACCTCGTCCTAATACTTCCGGCACTTCAACTACTCCATCTTCCTCACATGCAGCTATTGATTGTGATTGGTACTTCAAGAAGCCCAATCACATTTATGTTCAAGCTTGCAACCCCAAAATCGCTTCTTCTAATGTTCAAAATGCTCTGTCTCCTGCTCCTTCCACTGGTAAGACTGTTGAGTTTAATTATGTTCAATCCATGCCTGTTGGAAAGAATCAAAATAAAAAGAAGGGGATGGGTAAGAATAAGGAGGAAAAATAATAATCAGCAGAGAAAACTAAAACCACTCATGTTGAAGATCAGGATAAGCACAAACCTCAATACCCTTATCACATTGGTGGCGATCACTACGAAGGATTGTCCACGACATGCGAGGTCACTAAATTCCTTCAAAGGAGCTCCAACCACCCTGCAAGTCTTGTCCCAGCCCTTCACGTCTCAGCTTAGCGGGCTCGGTTGGCCATTCATGACCAGTACTCCCTTCTCGCGACATCATATGTTTTGATGTCTACTGGTGATTCGCGAATAACGTTGCCCTCACTACTCAAGCCAAAGATTATTCTCCATCTAAGGAAGGTTGATGATTACCTCCTTCATTGGTCCAACCCTATCCAGCGACTCCACCTACTAACAATCCTCTTCATCTCGAACAAACGAACCCCGATATAGTCCTTCACCCTCCTCCAAAGGGAATCATTCGAAAATTGGCTTTCAATCCTCACATGCGTGTGGCCTAGAACTACAACATTGTTGAAAGATCACGGCCCCAAGCACCATCGCGATGTCGACCCTTGAGATCCTCAGTCTTGTCTGCACAACGAAACCTTGTTGAAAACTATAGGTGGAATTGACTCAACATATGTGAATTTAATTGTCTTTGACTTGGAAGATCACATTCAAGGTTACCCCCTCAACTCGTTTCAAATACAAGTGGTTGTCTCCAACAAAATATTTATTAGGCGTTATCGACAAGGGTGCCTTGACTTGTGTTATGTCTCGTGCTTGTTGGAAATCCATTGGCTCTTCTCCTTTGAATGAATCCAGAACACTTTAAAAGCCTTCAATGGCTCTGGTTTTAATCCTAACGGTGTTCTTCCATCGTTACCTATTACTTTAGAGTATAAGAAGTCCAAGTCAGTGGAAGTGGTTGATGTGCCATTGGATTATAATTTTTTACTTGTTCGTAGTTGGATCGATTCCATGTGTGCGTTTGTGTCAACACTTTTACGTGTAGTGCGTTTTCCTCATCACGGAAAGGTTGTTACCGTTGACCAACTGCCTTCTTTGATCAGGGGATCAAATTTTGCTCAAAATTCAAAGTGCTCGATCACTTCAAAGTGGGCCCGAAGCATAGGGCTGTCGTTGCAGACAATACAACTCGTTTCATATCAAGCGAATGTTGGGAAGGCGAGAAGATATTACCAATCTGACCAGGAGATGTCAAATAGGCGAAAAGGGATCTTGTTGTACAATCCGTGCAGTGATGTGGCGAATAAAATGCGGTAGTACACTAATGTGACGTAATGGTGACATGGCGGTTGTTGATTGGTAGATGTGGTTGAATGAGCATTTGACCGTGTCTTTGGTGGCTAATGGTATGTTGACCCGTGGCCCAATCGTGGTATACGTGTCACTGTTGTTTAGTTAAAACGTTAAGCTGAGAGTCAGCAGCAACCTCGAGGGCAAGGGGAAACTGACTTGGCTAAGTACCAACCAACCATGCGTTGTTTAATATATATATGGTTTCATTTGTATTTCAAATCGAATATGGGTATGGTTTTGGAGCCCACGTGAAGGGCTTAGCCGGCCCTTGGTCGTCTCCTTATAACATGTAACCAGCTATAATATATAGTGTATGGCGCATTGTAATATGGTTCAAGCGATTGTAAAACTTTCTGCCATTTTTCACTATGTTGTTGCTGTCATGGTTAGCCCTTTTCAAGTAATGCGTGATGCGTTTGGACCCTCACATGCATAAGGTGCTAAGCGGTTTAGAATTTTAGCTTGGCGCTATAATCGTCCTCTGATTCACACGGATTGGCATGGTTGCATCGATTGGCTGGGTTTTCGTGCTATTTATTGCGTGTGTGCCGGGTTCATGACACAAGGGTGCATTTTGTAGTCGCAGAGACAACAAGCTTGAAGAGGGGACTTCCGGAGGCCTAACTTCTTAAGATTTTCGGTAGATTGAAGATGTAGAAAAAGCCTAGCTAGAAGTTTGGATGCTCACGAATACATTGGATCGATCACGTTGGTTGGATTTGAGGAGTATGAGCATGTTTTTGAGAACTTTGAGAGAATTAATAATAATGATCCATTGGAAATTTGGCGAGGTGTAGCCCAAGAGAGGGGGTGAAATCCTTTATCAATTGTTGTGTTTGTATTGTATGTTAATTGATTATGCTGTTGTTTATTTTTATCTTTCATGAGTAATCCTTTAAGTTATGTGTCGCCAAATTTGATCCATTTTCTTTAACACATAAAATTTACTTGCAATTAATTTCAAGATTTCAAGTCTTCTTCAATTTTAGATCAAGTTGGTATCAAAGCACTAGTTTTGAAGGCTTGATTGTTTGCAAGTGTTTTGTTTCTAATGCTCACAAAGGTTGAAACTCACAAGAGGAGAAGATCAGCAATGGATCCAAGTTCTCCTCCATCTTCTTCTTCTTCTACGGTTCAAGACCTATTAAGATTCTTAAGGGACATGGTAAAACTCAGCCGCAAATTCTTCATTAAAGCGATATAAGAGAATTTGGTGCCAATATACAATGGAGAATTTAATTCTTTGAAGTTAGATAATTGGACACGTCAAATTGAGGTATATTGTAGAATACAAAAGAATTCAAGATGATGAAACCAAAATTGACTTTGTACGTTAGATGATTCAACACTTATTTGGTAGGAATCCAAGACTCGGAGGACATGAAAAAGCATGGTAAAATTTTAATTTCTTGGAATGATTTCATTGTTGCAATTAAAATTGTTTTTTAATTTTATCCATTGGCATATAAGAAAAGGCTACTATGGAATGGAAATTTTTAGACAAGCTAAGGGCAGTGTACAAAAGCTTTACTCAGAGTTTAGGAGAAGAGCTTTGGTTTTGGGAGTAGGTTTGTCTTCTCAAGAAACTTTTCTCAAAATACATTGGAGCTTTACATAGTTGTGAGACATACACTATACTCATGTTTAATCCTTCAAATATAGATGAAGTTTGTGCGAACTCTCATTTGGAAGCAAGAGGAAGGAGGCGAAACTCATGAGGGTAACAAGAAGACATTCAACCATGGAGATAAGGGAAAGAGGAAATTCAAAGGAGGAAATGGCGAGAAATAATGTTGTTGTTAAGAAAAGAGGGAGAAAAATTCACGTAAACATTGTTCAAAAGATGGCCATGATGAAATGATTGTTGGAGAGCTTCATCTTGAAAGAAGACCTAAAAAGTTTGGCAACAACCTGAAAGGGAAGTCAAAGGCTGCTTTGGCCATTCAACATATTTAGGTTAGGATTGGGGTGATGAAAGCGAAGATCATGACCATGGAGTTATCAAAGGTAATGGTTCTGTGCAAGCACACTAGTTCTTCTTAGTAACAATAATGTCAGTAACTCAACAAGAAAAGAGAATTGAACTTTTCACATTAGGGAGTTGTTCAAATACTAAGATAGACACTTTATTTGATCTTGGATCTCAAACAAACCTTATTTCAGAAGAAGCGTTAAGAAATTAAAGTTGGAAACAATTCCACATCTAAATATACCCTCTTGGTTGGATATGTGATAATGCTAAGTTACAAGTAACAAGAAGATTTAAACTTAGGTTTGCTATCACCACAAATTCGTTGATGAGGTGGAAGCTTGATGTGATTGGATTGAGTATAATAATGGTATTATTGTTGGGAAGCCCGCATTTGTATGATAGGAAAGCTATTTTTCATCGTCGAGAATAAGTATCATTTGTTTAAATATGGGGTTGAGTACATTGTTAGAGCCACACAAAGAATATGAATTTATCACTTATAAATGCGGGACAAATGAAGAGATGGATTAATGCTAGTAAGAATTTTTGTTCTCTTAATGATCAAACCTAAAGATGATATTGAAACTAAAGCATTTTCAAGGTTGTGATACAAAGTTAAAATCGATTTATTTGAAGTTGTTAATCGGTATGATGAAATGTTTAAGAACACAAAAGGATTACCTCTGAAAAGAATCCAACATGAAATTAGGTTGTATGAAGATTGTCCTCACTTCAAACATTGTATGTATAGAGATATAGGTTATTGGAAAATCTTTGAAAAAAAAATCTAAGAGTTTCTCGACAAAGGGTTATTGTACCAATTTCATCATGCATGTGGATCTCTAATTGTGTTAGTTCCAAAAAGATGGTGCGTTAGTATATTAATGTTGATTTGGACTTTGAGAACAAAATTACAGTTAAAATTAGATTTATCCTCTTCCTAGAATTGATGGTTGCTTGATCAATTAAAGATGCAAATATTTCACTAAGTTAGATTTAGAAGCCGGATATCATCGGATCGGATTATCCGAGGGAGACACATGGAAGACGACTTTTAAAACTAAGCAAGGTTTGTTTGAATGGATAGTAATGCCTTTTGGACTGCAATGCACTGCTACTTTCATGAGAGTTATAAATGATGTCTTGAGCCTTTTGGATGATTGTGTTATTGTCTGTAGATGATATTTTGATCTTTAGCAAATCTAGAGTGAAGAGCATATTACACATGTGAAACAAGTTTGGATGTTTTGAGAAAAGAGGAAAGAATAGTTGTTTTGAAGTTGTCCAAATGTGAATTTGGCAAAACTTCACTTATTTATAGGGAGTGTTGTTGGTGGAGGTGAATTAAAATTGATCCCTCCAAAGTCAAACTCATTTTAGTGGTCGAGGGCCCAACAATGTGGCCAGTGAGATTTTTGAGTAGCGTAATATTGGAGAAGTTTATTGCTTCTTTTCTTCCATTAGTGTCTGCCATGTACATCTTTGTGACAAGTGTCAAGCAGGATTTTCCAATGGGGAGGCAAGCAACATCGGGCTTTTGATACTTTGAAAATATCGATTCAGTATGAGTTCTTGCACTTCAAATTTAAGACGACCTTTTGAAATCCAGATAGATACAAGTAATTATGCAATGGGAGCCGTTTTGCTACAATATGGTAAGCCCATTTGTTTTTCATACGAGACATTTAATGAATTATTAAGTGATTAATTATCCTACTTATGATAAGAATTGTATGCATTGGTTCAAAGTGTTAAAAAAATGGAAACATTATTTGTTGAAAAAACCATTAATCACACGATCATCAACCAACACGTAATACAATCATAGACAAAGATACAACAAGCTAGGCACTTGGATGGATGGGTTTTCTTCCAACGATTTCATTTGGTCATCAGGTATAAGAGAATTTTAACAAAGTCGTTGATAATAACAAGGCCTATTATTAGTGCTTAGTTATTCTGCAAAGCAGAGTCTATAATGCATGAAAGTTATGTGGAGCAATATGCTTTAGATCTTGACTTTAAGGAAGTGTATGAAAATTTGTGCCACTCTATCCATGTTGAAGGTGGATTATCGTAATTATATGTCTCTTGTATCATCTAAGCAGTTGTATTCCACAGGGGGAAAAGAATCAACATTATAAAGAGAAGTGCATTCTTCTCTTAATGCTGGTCACTTTGGTGTAGGCAAAGGCAATTAGCTAATTTGAAAAGGTCTTGCTATTGGCCTAAAATGAATAGAAAGATGTTCAAGATATGTTGTTGAGGATGTATTGTAAACCTCAAGTAAACCTAGCAATCGAAAAGTTGGGTTTGTATACTCCACTTCGGTTCCTTCCTAGAGCCTTGGGAGAATATTTCCATGGATTTGTGAATTGGTTTACCTATGTGAAGATAATCATGATTATCTTTATGTTTATTGGTTGTTGATTTAGCAAAAATGTGTATTTGATGCCTTGTACTAAGAAAGTTATAGCGGAGACTAAGCGACACCGATTGTTCTTTCAAAATGTTGGGTGCATTTTGGATTGCCCTAGTCCATCATTTCTGATAAAAGTTCTCGATTTGGAAACTTGTGAATTGGAGTTTATGGGCAGCGATGGACATAGAACTTAAAAATAACAATTTTTGGTCGAGTTTATGGGCACTGATGGACACCAAACTTAAAAATAGCACAACTTTTCATCCGCAAATAGATGGTGAGACATAGGTGGTAAATCGTACAGTGGTACATCTTCTTCATGCTTATTGTAGCAAGAATCCTAAACTTTGGGATGAGCATTTACACTACATTCAACATGCGTACAATCGAGCTAAGCACTCTTCGACTCAAACATCTCCATTTGAAGCATGTTTTGGATATTTTCCCAAGTCTCCTTTAGATTTTATCTTTGGGAAGGATATTGTTGTCGATGGTCAATATGACATTGATAGGGCATAAAAGTTTATTGAACAAATTCAATCGATACATCAAGTGGTGCAAGAGCAGTTGGAAAAGAGTTAGGCCAAGTACAAGACGAGACATGACAAGCATCGTGTTGATCATAGTTTCCAATTTGGAGATGAAGTTTGGCTTTACATCAGTAAGGAGAGACTTAAAGGCGAAGGTAAAAAGTTGAAACCGATTCGATATTGATCAAAATTTGGACCACGGGTCAAATTTTAGCTCAAAAATCAATGTTCTCGGAATTTCCTCAAACCAAACAAGAGTGTATCCCTCGTCATCACAAACCCAACGCAATTCGTTTCGTCTCAAACGAATGTCGGGAGAGAGAGATATTGCGATCTGTTCGAATCGTCAAACAGGCAAAAAAAGGGACGCTGACTGTGCAGTCCATACAATCCGTACAGGCTGGCGTGGCATGACCATACACTGACGTGGCAGTTGACGTGGCATGCATTGTTGACAGGACACGTGGATGAATAGATTGTTGCCACATGGAACCCCATTTTTGGTTGGTTATTCAAAATAATATGGAGTTCGTGGGGATCAAACCCTGGACCTCTCGCTTGGGTGGAGCGCCTTTGCATGGTGTGGGTTACCAATAGCCCACGCTATGTGCCTTGTAATCAAAATGGTTTTGTTTATATTTAAATTTGAATGTTATTAATTTTTGGGCATGGACAGGGCTGGGGCTAAGCCCCAACCCCCTTTCACATGCAACCACCACATGACCATATGCGCGCACGTTTAAACGGACTCCAAACCCCCACGCGCATTTGAACCACTTGTCGGTTGCTCATTTGCTTTGAGATTTAGCCTTTTTGCGCACGGTCACATGGACCCATGTGCCCAACGGCTTGGCGGTTGGGGGTTTTAGTTCCGTTAACGGTTCACCAGTTTAGCCCGTTATGCGGTTGTGCGTGTGTGCTAGGTTTTAGCACGAATTTGGAGAGTGTTCTTGGTTCAAGCACACAGAGGTGCGTTTTGGCAAACCAGAGCCAACAAGCTTGAAGGAAGAGGATGGAAGGAGGCCTATCTTTCTCATTTTTTGGCCGATTGTGGTGTCGTAAAAGCCCAGCTAGGGGTTTTTGGACGTCTTGAATCCATTGGCATTGTTATCAAGGACATTTGAAGACTTCTTTTGCAGGTTTTTAGCCATTGAAGTTTCAGCAAGCTCCAGGGAGCTTGAAGCCCTCATTGATTGAGGACATGTTTTGGTGAGTCTAAGTTTATTTTCTATGACTGAATAGTCATTTTTGGATAATTGTTATGCTCTGAACACATTGGGATAGGTTTCAGAGGCTTTTGAGGACTTTTATAGGTGTTTTTACCAAAGAGAAGCTCAGGGAAGCTTATGGCCACATGTAGAAGAGGTCATGCCCAGATGAGCCATGATCCGTTTTCAGAGTTTTATTAGTCATTTTTGGGGTTTTTATGTGTTCTGATCCCAATGGTACAGTCTATTTTTCCATTGGAGTTTAGCAGCAGATTGTAAAATAACTTTTGACAAATTAATCCCAGAGAGCCAAGTCCATTGATGGAGGCTCAAGGAGATGTAACCCGGAGAGGGGTGAACTCCTTTATCATCTTGTTCTTATTGTGAGTTTGATGGTTTATTTGTTGCAAGTTATGTTTCTGTGTATTTATTAAAAGTACATATTTAACCATTTAAAAGAACATATCCTCACACATAAGCATTTACAAGAAGATACATACATTTGGCACATAAACTATCTTGCATATTTTAACACATGAAGCAAGGTCCTGTAAAGTTTATTTTAATGAAGTAGAGGGTGCTTGCATAGCATAACAAGTCAACCTTCTATTAGCCATGATCATGTGGTATCAGAGCATAGTTTGTTTTGCTCATGTATTTTTCATTGATAGCTTGAGATTTAGCTATTGGTTTTTGTGCAAGTTTTGTGTTGAAATTTGATATCTTGCAAGGATGGAGGAAGCTTCAAACATTGATAGTTCTCATACATCTTCAAAATCAAAGTTCTTTGACAAAGAGATGTTGAAGGAGATTCTAACCATGAGAGATGCGATGAAAGAGATGTGTGAAGATAGAAAGGAGAGCATTGCCCTTGAAGAGCAGTTGATTGCCATGAAGGAGGAGAAAGACCAACTTCTTGCAAAGTTGCATGAGATGGAGATTCTACTCCATGAGGCAAAGGAAAACCTTACCAAGTACATGCATGAACATAAGGTAGGTAATGTTAGTTTATCTTCAAATTCCTCTCAAGATGAATGTTTTGGTGTTTTTGAAAATCACACAAGAGGAATAGGGTCCAAGTTATTGTTAAAAATGGGCTATGAAGGTAGAGGTTTAGGAAAGCATGCACAAGGCATTGTTGAGCCTATTGTTGTTGAAGAGAGACCCAAGTATTGTTGTCTTGGATATGAACGAAGAGATGGAGCATATTCCAAAGTCGAGGAGACAAGGGAAAAAGTTCCAAGAACAAATTTTGTTTCAAGTTCACCTCCTCAAGAAGGTTATAAAGGTGAAACTTCAAGAATTTTTGTTGAAAGTTCAATCCCTCCAACATGCAAGGCTTGTGTTCAAGATGAATGCAAATGTGTGAAACAAAAGAGTTGTGACAGTGATGAGGACAAGAAGACTAGTGTTGGTCTTCAAAGGAGAATTTTGTAACTCTTCAGATTCACCTCCTCAAAGAGGCGATAAAGGTGAATGTTCAAGGTATAATTCTTCTTATCATTCAGTTGCTTTTGATTATGTTAAGCATGATAAATTTGTATGTAAAAATGGAATAAAGAATCCATGTACATATTGTGGTTTATATAACCATCATGTTTCAAAATGTTGGAAAAGATTGACCAATTTCAGGAAACTTTATAAGCAAAGATAACGTGAAAAGAGGATGCAAAAGATTTGCACTCATTGTCAGAAGAGGGGTCATCTCATTAACCAATGTTGGACATTGCATCCAACCACTCATCCACATTATAAGAAGCAGTTGGATAAAGAGATTGGCAAGAATGGAAAAGGAGATTCCATCATCAGTGTGAGTCAAGATGATTCACAAGAGGATGATTTTCAGCAGAAAAAGTCACCGTTGAGTTGGCTTGGTAAGAAATGGTTGGATTTCTTGAACAAGTAAGGCTTGCATTTTCTGTTGTAAATGCACTTTTCAGCCTTATGTGTGCATTTATGTTGAGAGTATGACAAGTTGCAGCAGTTTATCACAACTTGTATGATGCAAGTTGCATGTGAATGCAATTCGTTTGAAGGCATTCTTGTTGTTGCACAACTTCGCCAGGAGGATGTAAAAGATGGATATGATGTTCACTTGTTACAGCCATATATATTTTTCATATTCAGCTCTTATGTACCCACATGTTTTGGGTTTATGTACTTATGTTTGTACTGGAAGGAGAGTTGAAGAGTCATGCACATGCATTTGTTTTTGTGTATGTGTAAGTAGTGAACCTGGTGATGGTTCATCATGAATGATTCATGATTATAACATGATTGTGTATCATGTTTGTCGACTTGTCATTTTGGAAGGTTGATATGTTTCAAATGAGTCTCGACTTGTGTCAATGTTGTCTTGATGACTATGTGTGTTGATCATGTTATTCGAATTGTGTTTAGTCGATGGTGTTTGTTGGCTTGAAATTTGATTTTGAGTACACTAAGATGCAGGAAAACACCATGTGCTTTGATGAAGTACAGGATGTGATAGTTTGTTTGAAGATAAAAAGACTTTGTTGGCATCATTTTCAGTCTTGTATAAATTTATTTTCAAGATTGATGGTTTTCTTGGCTTGTGACAAGATGTCGCAGGAAAGTTTTTGCAGCCATTGGAGAGTTGATTGTGTTGACGTCAAAGAGTTCGCAAGAGGGACTTGATTCTCAGTGGGAAGGTTGGCAGTCTTCCAAGCACAAAGAGAACATTGGATCAGCAGCAGCCAAAGAATAGTGGTTGAAGGACATAGCCAGTTGCAGTGCAAGGCATGTCAAGGTATCCAGGTGATTGTCTAAAAGACTTTTCAAGTAGAATCATTTGATAAAACTTGAAAGAAGAAGAGTATTGAAGCTCAGATAGATAATCATAAGCTTTTGTGGGTCCAAAATCCTTTCAGTGGGAAGGCGTGATCAAAATCTGGACCAGGGGTCAAATTTTACCTCAAAAATCAACATTCTCGGAATTGCCTCAAAACAAACAAAAGTGTAGCCCTCATCGTCACGAACCCAACGCAATTTGTTTTGTCTCAAACGGACGTCGGGAGAGAGATATTGTGATCTGTTTGAATCGTCAAACAGGCAAAAAAAGGGACGCTGACTGTGCAGT
>SNQJ01S0149268.1:6070-29543 GCA_010110895.2 Picea sitchensis | reverse complement strand
CGTCAATAATAGCATTGATTAATTGCTCATATATGCATTGATAAAGATAGTCATTGATTTCATGAAGTACTAACCCACTGCAAGCACATTCTAGTTTTCTTTGTTTTGTCTCGCAAACAGGTGCATCGTCAGTGGTCTTATCTTCCTGACTATCTCTTCTTGGGCAGCAATCTGTGAAAGGGGGTTTTCTTGACTTGGCCTTTACCCTTTAGCCTTTCTTTAACCAGATTGCCTTAGGGACGTCTCCCTTGGACTTGCCCTCCTAAATAGAAAGAGTTCCCCATCGAGGTGACAGTGGGTGGGGAAGCTCCTATTACGCCGGTTTCAAGCCCTGCCTCAAGCCCTTTGGACCTTTCCTACAAACCGTGCGATAACAGGCCACATTTTACTGAAAATTTATTTGAAATTTTAGCAGTATTATAGCACCCATAACATATTTCACCAAAGGAAAGACATCCATGCAGACCATTGAAGATGAGGAAGGAAGGAGGTAACTGAGGCACCCATATTAGCCTTACCATATTTTGATAAAGTGTTTGAGGTAGACTGTGATGCTTCACATGTAGGCATTGGAGTTGTACTTAGCCAAGAAGGTAGACCAATTGCATTCTTTAGTGAAAGTTGAATGAGGTAAGAAAGAACTACTCCACATATGATGTATAATTTTATGCAATTGTGCAAACATTACGACATTGGATGAATTATTTAGAGCCTAAAGAGTTTGTGTTATCTACTAATCACATTCAATTAAAATATGTAAACACACAAAATAAATTGAACAATAGACATGCAAAATGGGTATCTTTCTTACAAGGCTACACCTTTGTTCTAAAGTACAAATCGGAACGATAGAATCAAGTTGTAGATGCTTTTAGTTGGTGCACTATTCTTTTTGACAACCATGGAAAATCAAGTAATTGGGTTTGCTGCATTAAAAGATCTCTATGCATCTAATAATGATTTTCGGGAGATTGTGGAACAATTGAAGAATTTGGTCACTGGGAACATGGATCTTACTTAGGGTGAATATTTTATGCAAGATGGATACCTCTTCAAAGGAAAAAAAATTATGCATTCCAATTGGTCCAATCAACGAAAATATTATCAGAGAACTTCATAATAGTGGTTTGGAAGGACCGTTTGGAAAGGATAAGACGTTATTCTTAATCGAAGATGAGTATTACTGACTGAAGATGAAAAAATATATAACCATGTATGTGGCACGATGCAGGATTTGTCCAATGATTAAAGGACACTCACATAACACAGGGTTATATATGCCATTACCAATGCCCATGGGCCCATTGATCCAGATTTTATGAGCAAAACGAAATGACTACAGATTATTAACATGTTCTTAACAAAAAATAATAGAGATACAATAAAACTGGTTTTCTATTCAATAAGGAAATAAGATGAGACTGTAAAATGCAGCGGAAAACAAGCTTGCTGGAATGGTGGCGACTTATCTCTGAGAAGAGATGTGACGACTACGCTCATTCACAAGAAGATGATTACAATGAGGCTCTGAAGGCCTTTTTACAATAATCAGGAATGTCAAAAACCCTATACATCCAAAAACCTAACCCTAGGAGATGAAGCGCCAAAAGTCATGTGGGCCCCGTTTGGGTAAGTTAGTACATCAACTTCCCGGGGTCGTAACTTTTGCATACGATCTCCATTTTAAGCGCACAATAGCTTGTTGGAAAGGTATTGTTGAGGAGATTAATTTAGGGGGCTCAATCAGAGCCTTTGGCTATGATTGAGAACATCGATCCCGAAAAACCTTCGTTTAGGCCCTCAAAATGGCCCCAGAAGTTAAAAAATGCTAAAAATAGTAAAATACCAAAACTACCATAAAACTGTTTTGAGCAAGTTGGAAAAGGTGGGTGGACACCGATATCCACCTGGATAAATCCTCCCTTCTTAGGAAGCAATGGTATCCATTGCATTGAGAGCCCGGGGGAGAGGGAAAAGCGTTTGCTGAATCTGCGCCTTGATGAGTTGCTTGCCTTGTTGGAGAAGTTGCGCTGCTTAGCTTGTTGAAGTTTGTCACGAACATGTGGCTGGAAGGGTTGGACCTTTTTAACCATTATGGATACATGATATTCCTCTATGCAGAAGGAATATTTACACTTTGCTGCAATATTGTCGACCTGCTTCTGTTGGATAGAAGGTGCTTGGGCTGAGGCTTTAGTGGTTGGAGTATCCTTTTGTTCACCTTTTGAACAGATTGTGAAGAAGATGAATTTTTTAATATGAGATACTACCTTGCAGCATTGTTTAGGTGGAACAATAGTCAAAACTACCTCTGGTATTTTGTAGAGATGACCCCCCAGAAAAACAATGACATTGCAGGGTCAAGACTCATAAACAACATGGCGTCTCCACATATATGGTTTTCCCAAGAGAACATCACAGACATACAATGGGGAAACATCACATAATACCTCATCCTTGAAGGGCTGGATGCCACATGACAATCGACACTACTGGCTGACATGGAGATCTCGTCCCTGGTGAAGCCACTCGATGTTGTATGGTTGCAGGTGTGGTGTTGTCGACAATCCCAGCTGTTTGACGACCTCTACTGAGATGAGGTTCTTATGACTTCAACTATCAACAATAAAATGCAGCGGGGTCCCCTTCACCCACATCTATGAATGAAAAAGGTGCTCCCCCTCTTCTGGATCTGTTGGTTCTTCTGGTTGAATTGTTGCGGTCGCGACAATAGCAATGGGGTCTGTGTCGATGATCTGTCTTTTACCAGTATTTTCAGAATCAGATTTTGAATCAGGGTTTGAATCCTTGTCTTTGATCTTGGCCACTAATGACTGTTTTGAGCGACATTTATCGGTGTTGTGCCAGGGGATTTTTTGGAAATCACACCATTTTTTGGTGTCCTTCTTTGTCTTCCCATGACCCTTCTTTTCCTGTGGCTTGGACTAGTTTTTGGGAGACTGTTTGTTAGGGATGTCTTTCTCATACTTTGGTTGTTGCAGATTTGCAGACCCGAACTCCCATTTGTTTCGGTGCTTAAATTTCTGCTGGATTTTAACAACATATCGATAAGCATAACTGAGTGATGAGATGTCCAAAAAATGCATTTCAATTTGGATGTATCTGTGTAGAGCCCCGTAGTATTTCAGAACCAGATGTCGCTCAGAGTCTTTGATACCCATCTTGGTACGTAAGGTATGGAAGGTATTGGTGAAATATGAAACTTCTTGGCCCCTCTCTTACCAGAGTGTGGTCCATCTCATGTATTGCTCCTCATAGTTTCCAATAGGGTAATATTGTTCCTTTACCACATCCACAAAGAAATCCCAAGTGGGCTCAACCCCATATATTCTAGACTCCTTTGTGGAACTTTTCTCCCAGTAAGTTTCCCACCAATGTTTTACATGGGGGAGAGATTTAAGGAGTGCGAAGGTGATCTTTTCTCTACTGGAAAAATTGTGAACAGAGAAATAACCTTCTAGCAAGTTTAACCATTTGTCTAGGGATTCTGCATCTATTTGTCCTTCAAATACAGGAATATCAAAATTAACTTGTACCTTGAAAGGTGAGGTGCCTCCAAAGTGGTCGCTTGATGAAGATGTTCTTGATGCTATCGGTAGGCATTGAAGGATGTGGGAAAATTTTTCCATCATTTCGTCCCTCTGTCACATGAGAGATTTCTCAAGCAACAGATTGATAGAATCGTCTTCTCTGTCATTTTTCTTTTCTTCTGCCATGGAGGGTTTCTTGGGCATGTGAGAGATATTGTCTTCAAGAGAGACAAGCTCGAGACCCATCTTGTTATACTCAAACCTCGTCGGGGACATGCAATGAAAAAACGATCAAGAGCAACCTGCTTTGATACCATTGATCTAGATTATTTTCGGCACGAAATCCACCGATATCCACTTAGATCACCCATGGACAAATCTGAGCATGGATTTTGTGTTGGGGATCCTAAACACACACCGAGGTAACGATTCTATTTTTTGTTGTTGTTGATAGGTTCTATAAAATGGATTATTTCATTACTTGCAAGAAATTGTTAGATTGCAAGGGGTACCAAAAAATATTACATCTAATAGGGATACTTGATTCTTGGGTCATTTTTGGAGGACTTTATGGAAGAAAATGGGGACTAAATTACAGTTCAATAGTTCTTATCACCCCCAAACAGATGGAAAACCCGAGGTAGTAAATCAGAGTTTGAGAAACCTATTATGGAGCATTGTTGGAGAGAATCCCAAGCAGTGGGATTTGGCTTTACCTCCAGCATAATTTGCCTACAATAGTTAAGTGAATAGATCTACAGGTAAATCTCCATTTCAAGTTGTTTACGGTAGAAATGTTATGGGTGTCCTATATTTGGTGTAGTTACCACTTGGGGATTGGATCAATGATGATGGGGAAGCATTTGCATAACACATTCAATAGTTGCACCGATAGGTGAGACAAAAACTTCAGGCCAGTCATGTACAAAACAAAATTATAAAATATATCGACGATACCGAGTATTCAATGAAGGTGATTTGGTGGTGGTTTATTTACGGAAAGGGTGGTTTCCTAGAGGAACCTACCACAAATTGAAGTATAAGAAAATTGTTCCTTGGAATATTCTCAAGAAAATTAATGACAATGATTATAAGGTCGATTTACCAACTGATATCGATATTTCCCCCATGTTTAACGTTTCTGATTTGTATATCTTCCATGGGGACGATCTAGGTGATGAAAGTGAGGCGAAGGTGGATTGCCAACATGCCATTCTGAGCAAGAAAAATGAAAATATTGTGCATATTTTAGATAATAATGCCCTTCATACTTGGAAAGGAAAACACAATCGATATCTGGTCCAATGGGAAGGCATAGCACTGTAGATATTGCATGGATTACGAGGGGAACTTGATGAACCTAGATCTCGTTAAGTGGCAACAATTTGAAGATAGTAACTTGCAGGAGTCACGTTCTTTTCAACTAGAGGAGAATAATGCAAGGATTTATGAGGGTCATAAATTTTGACTTGGTTATTCATTTGGGATGAAATTTTACAGGGAGTTTCATCTCGAAGAGTTCACTATCGTGACGATCTGATCCTTCAAATCAAACATCATTTCAACACTTTTTCGGGGCCAAATTCCTTCATATAAAGCCTCAATTTGGGGTTTTAGTGTTTTTACGAGCATTTTTAAATTTGTAATTATCATTTGTCTCTTAGTTTGTGAACCTAATCAGAAAAGTGATCAAAAAATAGTGTCGCTCTAGTTATCTCTTAGTTATTGGTCAATTTTAGAGTCATGCAAGAATTTCCTAAAATTAGTTGTTTTTGAAAATATCATATAGTAGTTATAAGGGATTGAACTTCCATTGTAATAGTCAGGATGGAGAAGGAATAAAAGATATTCATTTTCCATTCCCATGTGTTTKCATGGTTTTTATATCTCGTGAATAAATCTAAGTTAATTGGCTACATCACAGTGGTAAGGTTTTCAAACCTAATAGTTACATCACATATCGTAACTAGCTAATTGCTAAGGTCTATGGTATCCTTAAGCTTCCTTTATCACTTTAGAACTTCACTTTATAAAAAATATCTACGATATAGTCCAAACATGACACTAGGTTCTCTATATAGACCACTGGGTGAATAAAATGGTTGGTGGAATGTATTTACGTAGTCATAAATTCTTGCTCGGACATGCTAGTCTCTTGAAACCTGTGGACCATTCTTTGGGTGCCAGGTCTCCTTTTTCACATGGATCTTGTAATCTTATACGACTGGACTATTCATTAAGGTATAGGAAAGGAGCTCGAAGTCCCCCTTGTTACCTATGCTAACTATATTACAATTTTCATACCTTTCCCCACTATTGTCTCCTCTACACTTTCTCTAGGAAGGGTAAAGATCTGATTATCTCCTACAGAACCTCTCTGCTACCTCCAATTTTATTACCAACGTATATCTCTGTGGAACATCCCAAATCTCTACCACAATACTTTACCATTGTATGTGTGGCCCTTACTGGTTATTATCCTCATTAAATTTTTCTTGGTCCCTTGTCGTGGAGCTTACACTGATAAGAGTTTGAGGTGTTAGGAATGGATAAAACCCAATAACTTTGAGGTAAGTAAACTATCTTTGGGTTTTATCTCTAAACAATAGGTTTTACAGGGATTTTCCTCTTATCGGGGTGATACTTTTCTTACGCTTTCAACCTCATGATTATTATAGTTCACGTGGTTTACTTGATGAAGGGGAATACAATTCATACGACAATTTCTTCTTGTATTCAATCCGGGAGAGGTAAGAGTCCTTATTATCAATCTTTCTTTGTCTTATTTATTATTCCTAAAGGAATAAGTATGCGTTCCATACTTAGGTTACTGCTTTTCCTTCCCAGTATATCCCAGAATGCTTAAGTTCCTTCTGGTTCTCCACTACTGGTCGCATAACTATTTGTTCATAAATAATTTGGGGTGATTTAACTCTTTGTTCATCTATTAGTAGTTGTTATCATTTCTTCCCGCTGTCTCCACAATAACTTCGTTGTTGTCAAGAGTTACAACACTCTCCCATGAATTTCTTGATGCTAGATACTCCACTTTCCACGATTCTTTAGAGAGTATCGCTGCACTTATCAATTCTTATAACAATCAGTAAATAATATATACACCAGTTGGCTTGTTTTTATAACAATCATTTATTAATGTACAATATGCATTGGCTTCCCTGTTAATTATCATTTTAACAGTCGTTTGTTAATATACCATATCCCTTAGCTTCTCTATTTATATCATTTTAGCAGTTTGTTGTTAATGTACAATATGCAGTTCCTTTATGGTTCACTTATACTGTATGTAGATAATTGATATATATCTATCTATGTCTACTTCGAAGGTTACCATTTATCCTCTATTATGAACTTGATTATTTCCTGTGATAAACTTGATTACAATCCTTGATCAAGAATTGTTGAATTGTTGTATGGTTTTGTACGCAATTTCTAATACATGCATAAACCCTGGAAAAACAATTTACAGAGTGCGCGATATTTGTTATTTCTTTCGTATTTTACTCATATCTATTTATTTCTTGTAATCCCAGAATAGATGTCTCATCTTTCCTTCATTTCATTAATATCGGTGAAGTCTTTGTTTAAGTTCAATGTGTATTTCCTCTGTTATAAAATTTTTGTATACTTAGTCGTGTAGCAAATTGGTACTTAAATTAATGACAGGTCCTCTTTTCTTGGCATGAGTAACCCATCATATTTCATTCATCTACTTCCCTCTTTGCACAAAATCAGGCTTCTCTCCTATGCGGATCTAGGTGACATTGTATAGGTCCAAGTATTGTTCCTTTGTTACACTATCATTATACTTATTAATTTATTTCCAATTAATTTAAAATTTTACACTGCTAACTCACACTTGTATTAATTCCTTTACTTATAGTTTGGATTTCCATCAAGCAAAGGGCCTCGAGGATGAAGATCATGAAAGGTATTCGGGTTCTTGGTTTTTGATACAATGATATCATAAGAACAATATAATAGAAATCTCTTGCATGATTGGTCTACATCATGGTTATCACCATCACAAATGGCCTGGAATGCCTATATATCATTCTGATATATTTTTAAACACTTACTGTCAACACACACACACACACACATACATGGAAGTTTTAAGTGTATTTTTGTCTTCCCATGCATAAATAATTTGCGTTCTTTGATTGGATAGTTCCTCTTATGATTAGTTTGTGAACACTATCCATTGTTATATTTGTATGACTACTTTCCAATGATATTTCCATATAATTACTTTCCACTATCATTACTGTATACACATTGTAATTTATAACAGATTGGTAATACTTCTTTTTAAACACTGTAGATGGCATAATATGCATGCTTATAAAATATAAATAGAGAAATATCTATATCTAGTCTCCACATCAATGTTTTACTTAAGTTAGTGTCCATTATGGTACACAAAACTACAATGTATTGAAAATAAACACATAGAGATCTTTATCTAAGCTATTTCATCAGAATACAACTATGACAACAACAACATAGTCATTTCAAATTGACAAAAGAAAAACATGGAACATAGAAGGAGCAGTCAAGTTCCACCCAACCGTAGAATGGATCAGCCAATTTACTTGATCCAATCACCCCCAATCTTGATCATGAATCCATGAGGGAGAACTAAGATTGATGTTTCAACAGTCCTCTTGTTCTTGAAAGTTTTCTAACACATATAGTGCTCACACAACAACCCTTTCTCCCTTTGTTCTCCACATAAGAAATGTTTTCAGCTATCTCATTTCTTCCACATGCTAAGCAACATCCTTCCTCCTCACATCATCTCTTTTTAACTTGGTTGTTCCTTCTGTCCCCTTTATTTATTAAATAAAATTCTTGTCTTTTACATCTATCAAGTCCCTCAGGACACTTGGAAATTCACTGTATGTTACAATAATTAAATAATTAATAGTCAAATTTACCCACTAATTCTATATTCGAGTTTCCACTAAGGAAAATTGTTTAGCATGCTACTTTATTTTTTATTCGAGGGGTATTACATATTCTCCCCTTTGGACTTAACACCGTCCTCGGTGTTACTGATTTATTCTTTTCAGCCATTCTTGGAACAAGGTTGGATATGTCTTCCTCGTGACATCTTCCAACTCCCAAGTAGATTCTTTAGGGATGAAGTGCTTCCATTGCACTTTTACTTGAACGATGACCCGGTTCCACACCACTATTTATTTCTTGTCTAGAATGCGCAAAGGTTCCACCTGAAACTCACCTTCCGGTTCTACCTGTAACAAATTCAAATCAATTACATGAGTAGGGTCATGAACATATTTATTTAATAATGATATATGAAAAAAATTATGAACTTTTAAATTTCCCGGTAGTGTTAGATGATATGCTACTGGGATAATGTGAGCTAGCACTTCAAAAGGTCCAAAAAACCTTAGAGATAGTTTTGTACATCTCCCAAGTTTCAACGAACTTTTTATTGCCTTAATCTGGAGATAAACATAATCCCCAACATTGAATTCTTTATGTATTTTGTTCTGATCTGAGTAATGTTTTTGTCGGTCCCGCGCCACTTTTAAATTTTGTTGGGCCTTTTTCACTATTGCTTCCATTTCGTGTAACATATCTAGTCCAACCATGATCCTGTCTACTATGTTATCCCATCTAATTGGAGTCGTACCTTTCCTACCATATAGGATTTCGAATGGACTCATTTTGGCTAAGGATTGATAACTGTTATTATAGGCAAATTCTACTAAAGGTAAGTAGTCTTCCCATGTTTTTGGTTTATCCGTCATGTACATTTGGAGCATGTATTCGATGATATGGTTAGTACGTTCAATTTTCCCATTTGTCTCTGGATGGTAACTGGTACTAAAGTTTAATTGAGTTTCAAGACATGCAAACAACGCTTTCCAGAAACTTGAAGTAAACTTAATGTCCATGTCAGAAATCACCTTCTTTGGCATCTTGTGTAACCTAAAAAATTATTTCATAATTTTTTTTGCAATATGAACAACTTTGTAAGTAGACTTTACAAGTATAAAATGTGTAGATTTACTTCACTTATCCACTACTACCATAATTGAGTTATGTTTTTTTTTAGTATTTAGCAAACATGTGATAAAATACATTGATATTACTTCCCATTTCCATTCCGGTATAGGGAAAGGTTGTAATAGATGATCTAGGTGGATATCGGTGGCAACCCACCTATTCCTTTGGCTCGAAAAAAAGCTTTCAACCTTGGCAGTTTTTCGGCAGTTTTTCGGGTTCCAAACTTCCAGGGCTGTTTTGAGGCCCTAAATGACGTTTTTGGGGATTTGGGGCCCTGGTGACTGCCGAAGGAATTAACCTGGGCCAKTCGAAATTTTTTCTTCTTGGTTAGACCTTTCCAACGGGCTATCGTGCGCCTAAAACAAAGATCGTATGCAAAAGTTACGACCCCGGTAAGTTGATGTACTAACTTACCTAAACGGGGCCTACATGACTTTTGGCGCTTCATCTCCTAGGGTTAGGTTTTTGGATGTATAGGGTTTTTGACATTCCTATTTATTGTAAAAGGCCTTCAGAGCCTCATGGTAACCATCTTCTTGAGAATGATCACAACTGTCACATCTCTTCTCAGAGATAAGACGCCACCATTCCAGCAAGCCTGTTTTCCATTGTATTTTACAGTTTCAACTTATTTCCTTATTGAATAGAAAACCATTTTTACTGTATCTCTATTATTTTGTGTTAAACATCTATTAATAATATGTAGTCATTTCATTCTGCTCATAAACTCCAGATCAGTGGTATCAGAGCGGTCTTCTCCTTGTCGTCTTAATGCATGTCCCCAATGAGGTCATAGTACAAAGAATTGGGTCTCGAGCTTGTTTCTCTTGAGGACAAAATATCTCACACACCCAAGCATCCTCTCATGGCAGGAGAAAAGAAAGATGATGGGACATGAGATCATTTCAAAATGTTGCTTGAGGAAGCCCTCATGCAATAGAAGAATGAGATGATGGATAGTTTCACACAAATCCTTTGAAGACTACCAACATGTGAAACATCTTCTTCGAGCGGAGGTGTCGCCCCCATCAAGGTACAAATAAAATTCGATATTCCTATATTTGAAGGTCAGATAGACACATATGTTGTATACAAGTGGTTGAATCTACTAGAAGGGTATTTTTCGGTCCATAACTTTTTGAATAGAGAAAATATTACTTTTGTGCTCCTCAAAGTTGCTCCCCATGTCAAATATTGGTGGGAAACTTTCCGTGAGCAAGAGGAAACAGAGGCACCCTCATTATTTATAGTCAGGACCACTTGGGAATCATTCATGGATGCTATTAAGGAACAATACTACCCTGTCGAAAGTTATGACAACTTGTATACCAAATGGACCACACTGCGGCAAGAAAGAGACCAAGTAGTGCCAGAGTTCACAAATATCTTCCATATCTTGTGCACCAAGTTGGGTATCAAATATTTAGAGCGACATCTGGTGCTCAAGTATCGCAGTGTTCTACATAAATACATCCAGACCGAAATGAAATTTCTGTACATCTCGTCCTTGGGCGCGGCCTACCGATATGCCATCAAAATCAAGCAAAAGTTCTAACAAAAGATGCGCCAATTTGGGCCCGGAAAACCCTCACAACAAAAGCCAGGAAAGGGCGGCCCCAACCCACAGAACAAAGGACAAAGAAAATATGGACAGTATCAAGACAACCAGTCCAATCTGCAAGCAAAGGACACCGGAAAGAAAAATAAAGATATTGGCAAGTGGTGTGACTTCCATAAGAGCCCTTGGCATAACACTGCTGACTGTTTCTCAAAATAGTCGTTGGTGGCCGAAGTGAAATCCTCTGAATCAGATGTGGGTTTTGACTCTGGGTCAGAACACGAAAGGGGAAGACAAATCATTGACGTAGAACCTAGTGCCACCGTTGGTACCACCGAGTTCTAGCCTGGTAAACCAAACGAGCCAGAAGAAGGAAAGTGCCTCTTCCATTCACAAATGTGGGTAAAAGGCACGCCGCTACACTTCATCATTGTTAGCGGTAGCTAGAAGACCCTCATCTCAGCAGAGGTCGTCAAGCGGTTGGCCATGCCGACAACTTCGCACCCACAACCCTACACCATTGGATGGCTCCACCAAGGAAGCGATCTCCACGTCAGCCAACAATGTCAACTGTCGTACAAAATCAAGCCCTTCAAAGACGAGTTATTGTGTGATGTTTCTCCTCTCAAAGTTTGTGATGCTCTTTTGGGCTGACCTTATTTATGGAAATGTCATGATGTATATGAGTCTAATCCTCGTAGTGTTATTATTACTTTGAACAAGAAATTGTACAGGATCTTTGGTATCCGATGTAACCTAAAACATTCTTTCATAATTTTTTTTTCAATATGAACAACTTTGTAAGTAGACTTTACAAGTATAAAATGTGCATATTTACTTCATTTATCCACTACTACCATAATTGAGTCATGTTTTTTTTGAGTATTTGGCAAACATGTGATAAAATACATTGATATTACTTCCCATTTCCATTTTGTTATAGGGAAAGGTTTTAGTAGATGATCCAAGTGGATATCTTTGGCCACCCACTTATTCCTCTGGATTGAAAAACAACTTTCAACCTTGGCAGTTTTTCGACAGTTTTTCGGGTTCCAAACTTCTGGGGCCGTTTTGAGGCCCTAAACGAATTTTTTTGGGATTTGGGGCCCAGGTGACTTCCAAAGGAACTAACCTAGGCCAATGAAAATTTTTCTTCTCGGTTAGGCCTTTCCAACGGGCTATTGTCCGCCTAAAACAAAGATCGTATGCAAAAGTTACGACCCCGAGAAGTTGATGTACTAACTTACCCAAACGGGGCCCACATGACTTTTGGCGCTTCATCTCCTAGGGTTAGGTTTTTGGATGTATAGGTTTTTTGACATTCCTATTTATTGTAAAAGGCCTTCAGAGCCTCATGGTAACCATATTCTTGAGAATGAGCACAACTGTCACATCTCTTCTCATAGATAAGCTGCCACCATTCCAACAAGCCTGTTTTCCATTGCATTTTACAGTTTCAACTTATTTCCTTATTGAATAGAAAACCAATTTTATTGTATCTATGTTATTCTATGTTAAGCATATATTAATAATCTTTAATCATTTAGTTCTACTCATAAAATCTAGATCATTAGTATCAGAGTGGTCTACTCATTGTCGTCTTAATGCATGTCCCCAACGAGGTCATAGTACAAAGAATTGGGGCTCGAGCTTGTTTCTCTTGAGGACAAAATATATCTCACGAACAAGCTACCTCTCATGGAAGGAGAAAATAAATATTATAGGAAAAGAGATCCTTTCAAAATGATGCTTGAGGAATCCCTCACACAACAAAAGAATGAGATTATGGATAGTTTCGCACAAATCCTTCGACGACTACCAACATGCGACACATCTTCTTTGAGCAGAGGCATCGCCCCCTTAAAGGTAAAAATAAACTTCGATATTACTGTATTTGAAGGTCAGATAGATGCATATGTTGTAGACAAGTGGTTGAATCTACTAGAAGGGTATTTTTCTATCCATAAATTTTTGAATAGAGAAAATATTACTTTTGTGCTCCTCAAAGCCGTTCCCCATGTCAAAGATTGGCGGGAAACTTTTTGTGAGAAAAAGGAAACAAAGGAACCCTCATTATTTACAGTCACAACCACCTGAGAATCCTTCAGGGATGCTATTAAGGAACAATACTACCCTATCGAAAGTTATGACGACTTGTATACCAAATGGACCACACTGCAGCAAGAAAGAGACCAAGCAGTGCCAGAGTTCACAAATATCTTCCATATCTTGTGCACCAAGTTGGGTATCAAAGATTCAGAGTGACATTTGGTTCTCAAGTATCGCAGTTCTCTGCATAGATACATCCATACCGAAATGGAATTTCTGTACATCTTGTCCTTGGGTGTGGCCTACCGATATACCATCAAAATCGAGCAAAAGCTCAAACGAAAGATGCAGAAATTTGGGCCAAGGAACTCCTCACAGCAAAAGACAGAAAAGGGCGGCCCCAACCACAGAAAAAATGATAGATAAAAGATGGAAAGTATCAGGACAATGATTCCAATCTGCAAGCAAAGGACACTAGAAAGAAAAAAAAATATACTGGCAAGTGGTGCGACTTCCATAAGATCCCTTGGCATAACACTGTTGATTACTACTCAAAAAAATCGCTGGTGGCCAAAGTGAAAGCCTTTGAATCAGATGTGGGTTCTGATTCTGAGTCAGAATCAAAAAGGGGAAGATAGATCATTGATACAGAACCCAGTGCCACTGTTGCTACCACCAAGTTCGAGCCTGGTGAACTAGACAAGCCAAAAGAAGGAGAGTGCCTCTTCCATTCATAGATGTGGGTAAAAGGCACCCCGCTACACTTCATCATTGATAGCGGTAGCCAGAAGAACCTCATCTTAGCAAAGGTTGTCAAGTGGTTGTCCCTGCCGACAACTCCGCACCCACAACCCTACACCATTGGATGGCTCCACCAAGGAAGCGATCTCCGCGTCAGCCAACAGTGTCAACTATCATACGACATCAAGCGCTTCAAAGATGAGGTATTGTGTGATGTTGTTCCTCTCGAAGTTTGTGATGTTCTTTTGGGCCAACCTTATTTATGGAAACTCATGATGTATATGAGTCTAGGCCTCATAGTGTTATTATTACTTTGAATAGGAAATTGTATAGGATCTTTGGTATCCTGTGTAACCTAAAAAATTCTTTCATAATTTTTTTTGCAATATGAACAACTTTGTAAGTAGACTTTACAAGTATACAATGTGCAGATTTACTTCACTTATCCACTACTACCATAATTGAGTCATGTTTTTTTTTAGTAATTGTCAAACATGTGATAAAATACATTGATATTACTTCCCATTTCCATTCCAGTATAGGGAAAGTGTAATGTCCCCCACCTCTTAGAGAGGTAATGAGGAGACTCAATGACCTGGGCACCCCCACTAGGTCATAGTCTCACACTAAAGGGGGGGGAAAAGTCAAGAAGTTAAAAGTTATATTTTTAAGTTGACTTAAGAAAGGAAAAGGAAAGGAGTAAAAGATAGCTCAACAGAAGAATAGAAGATTAACCCTGGGAGTTAACCTAACTCAACAGAGAATTAGAAGGAAAAGTATAAGTAAGAGGCTAGGGTGCACCTATTACTCATTCTGGTTTTGGATTAGCATTTGCTATTGCTCTTGAGCATTCCATTCGGTTTTGGATTAGCATTTCATATTGCTCTTGAGCATTCGGGCTTGGGGGTTTTGGCTCGCACAAACCCCTATGAGCAACTCACAGGAAATATCCACTCACCTTGTTCCAGCCTTGGTCTCGGGGATGAAATATCCTCCACACCATTCTAGTCTAATCCCATCTCCATCTAGTGCTTTAGGAGGTGCAGGACCATTAGTTTGAGGGATTTTCTCGAGGGTTATCATCATCTCTACATCCGGCTCAAGCAGATTGGGACGCCTTTGGAGCCATAGGGGGACGTATGATTCAAGAAACTCAAATCTAGGAGGATTCCGCTTTGAGATCCGAAATCAAACTTCTCCCAATGTGGTTCTCATAGTCTCGATCTATATTCTGAGAGTTTCTCAGCATTTGGAGGCCTCCCTTCATCGGCTCTAACCCGCTTAAGGTTTCACCATCCAAAGGTGCACCATTCGAATTTCATATCTATAGACATTGAGAGGGATCTTGGAGATTCCTGCACCTGGGTTATTCTTACCATCAACTGACATCTATATTGTTGGAGAGTTTCAGATCGTTTGGATATCTCCTTCATCAGGTTCAACCAGCTAGGGTTTCAAAATATCCAAGCAAAACACCCATTCAAGGAGAAATTTAGGATTCACTGAGTTTGAGGAGTGGATTTGGGAATTTGGACATCCGGGTTTTCCTTACAATTGCCCGACCTATCATTTGGAATATTTATCGAGATGATTGGACACTTTTTGGTAGAACAGTTATTGAGGGTTTCAAAATTTCTCTATTGAGCTGCGACATTCTTCACCGAGGGTTTGGCATTCATATCCGCTTGTATTGATCTTCATTTATTCAGCCTTTGGAGGCATAATTTTGTATTAGCAGGAGCATTCTGTATGTACTGTCTATTTCTTGTATGGCCATATGAGGTTTATGCCAGATCGGCCATCTATTGTATTGATCTTACATTGCTCATAATAAAAGGTCAGATCTTTGTTTGTGCTTCTACATCTTGAATATATTGTGATCTCCATGTGTTGATGAATCTTGTATGCACTTAATAACTCAATAAATCAGTAGTAGTTATTGATTCCAAGAAAGAATTTGGCTTGGGATCATTACAGAAAGGTTGTAATGAATTATCCAGGTGGATATCGATGGCCACCCACCTATTCCTCTTTCTCGAAAAACAACTTTCAACCTTGGTAGTTTTTCAGGTTCTAAACTTCTGGGGCTATCTTGAGGCCCTAAACGACGTTTTTTGGGATTTGGGGCCCAAGTGACTACCGAAGGAACTAACCTGGGCCATTCGGAAATTTTTCTTCTTGGTTAGACCTTTCCAACAGGCTATCGTGCGCTTAAAACGAAGATTGTATGCAAAATTTACGACCCTGGGAAGTTGATGTACTAACTTACCCAAACGGGGCCGACATGACTTTTGGCGCTTCATCTCCTAGGGTTAGGTTTTTGGATGTATAGGGTTTTTGACATTCCTATTTATTGTAAAATTCCTTCAGAGCCTCATGGTAACCATATTCTTGAGAATGAGCACAACCGTCACATCTCTTCTCAGAGATAAGTCGCCACCATTCTAGCAAGCCTGTTTTCCGTTGCATTTTATAGTTTCATCTTATTTCCTTATTGAATAGAAAACCTGTTTTATTATATCTCTGTTATTATGTGTTAAGCATTTGTTAATAATCTATAGTCATTTCATTCTTCTCATAAAATCTGGATCAGTGGTATCAAAGCGGTGTGCTCCTTGTTGTATTAATACATGTCCCTAACGAGGTCATAGTACAAAGAATTAGGTCTCGATCTTGTTTCTCTTGAGGAAAAAAGCTCTCGCATGCCCAAGTGACCTCTCACAGAAAGAGAAAATAAATATTATGGGATAGGAGATCCTTTCAAAATGTTGCTTGAGGAAGCCCTCACACAACAAAGAATGAGATGATGAATAGTTTCGTGCAAATCCTTGGACAACTACCAACAGGCGACACGTCTTCTTTGAGTGAAGGCATCGCCCCCATCAAGGTACAAATAAACTTTGATATTCCTGTATTTGAAGGTCAGATAAATGCATATGTTGGAGACAAGTGGTTGAATCTACTAGAAGGGTATTTTTCCTTCCATAACTTTTCGAATAGAGAAAATATTAGTTTTGTGCTCCTCAAAGACATTCCCCATGCCAAAGATTGGTGGGAAACTTTCCGTGAGCAGAAGGAAATAGAGGAACCCTCATTATTTATAGTCACAACCACCTGGGAATCCTTCAGGGATGCTATTAAGGAACAATACTACCATGTCGAAAGTTATGATGACTTGTATACCAAATGGACCACACTACGGCAAGAAAGAGACCAAGCAGTGCCAGAGTTCACAAATATCTTCCATATCTTGTGCACCAAGTTGGGTATCAAAGATTCAAAGCGACATCTGGTGCTCAAGTATTACGGTTCTCTGCATAGATACATCCAAACCAAAATGGAATTTATGTACATCTCATCCTTGGGTGCGGCCTACCGATATGCCGTCAAAATCAAGCAGAAGCTCAAACAAAAGATGCGACAATTTGGGCCTGGGAACCCCTCACAACAAAATCTAGGAAAGGGCGGCCCCTACCCACAGAAAAAAGGACAAAGAAAATATGGACAGTATCAGGACAACCAGTCCAATACACAAGCAAAGGACATCGGAAAGAAAAATAAAGATACTGGCAAGTGGTGCGACTTCCATAAGATCCCTTGGCATAACACTACTGACTGTTGCTCAAAATAGTTGCTAGTGGCCAAATTGAAAGCCTCTGAATCAGATGTGGGTTCTTCCTCTAAGTTAGAATCAGAAAGGGGAATATAGATCATTGACACAGAACCCAATGCCACTGTTGTTGCCACCAAGTTTTAGCCTGGTGAACCAGACGATCTAGAAGAAGGAGAGTGCCTCTTCCATTCATAGATGTGGGTAAAATTCACCCCACTTCACTTTATCATTGATAGCGGTAGCTAGAAGAAACTCATCTCAACAGAGGTTGTCAAGCGGTTGGCCCTGCCGACAACTCCACACCCACAACTCTACACCATTGGATGGCTCCGCCAAGGAAGTGATCTCCGCTTCAACCAACAGTGTCAACTATCGTATGACATCAAGCCCTTCAAAGATGAGGTATTGTGTGATGTTGATCCTATCGAAGTTTGTGATGTTCTTTTGGGCCAACTTTATTTATGGAAATGTCATTATGTATATGAGTCTAGGCCTCGTAGTGTTATTATTACTTTGAATAGGAAATTGTACAGGATAGTCGAGGCAGTCCCACCTAGTGTTATTTCATTGATCTCTTACAAGCAATGCAGGAAGGTCATATCTGAGATGGGGAAGTTTTTATTCTTCATGATTCACTCTCATAATGAGAGAAAGATCACAACCACTTCTAGGTTCTCTGTGGCTGACCTCTCCACACAACAGAAGCAAGTAGATAAGATCGTGGAAGAATACTTGGATATCTTCTCCTCACCTACCGGGGTACCTTTGCACTGTTAAGTCAAGCACCCCATCGATATGACCCCCGAAACACCACTTCCTAATGGGAGAGTCTATCGTCACTCTCTGTTAGAGAATCAAGAGATCAAGTGATAGATCCAACAACTGCTCCACAAGGGGTACATCCATCCCAACTCATCATCTTACGGGAGCCCAATCGTGTTGGTACAGAAGAAATATGGAACCTGGTGACTCTGCATTGATTTTTGGGCTCTGAATAAAATCACAGTTAGAAACCGATACCTGATTCCTTGAATCGACGACCTACTTGATCAACTCACGGGGGCCAAATAAATATTGATCTGAAGTCTGGGTACCACTAGGTCTCGATAGAACAAACATATGTATGGAAGACCTCCTTCAAGTCAAAGGAAGGCCTTTTTGAATGGTTGGTCATGCCCTTTGGTTTGAAAAATTATCTAGCCACTTTCATGAGGATGATGGATGATATCTTGCGTCCATTCACCAATACTTTTGTAGTGGTGTATCTGGATGACATTCTCATTTAAAACAAGACTTGGGAAGAACACTTGCAACATATTCAACAGGTTTTGCACACCCTGTGACAACAAAAGCTATACGCCAACTTGGAAAAATTCTCCTTCGGCATGGGCAGGGTCCATTACCTGGGCTACATCGTTGATTAACATGGCGTACATGTGGATCTAGCTAAGATCCAAGTAATCCGTGATTGGCCAAACCCAACCACACTCACTGAGCTTCAGAGCTTCTTGGGCCTTACCAATTTCTATCACAGGTTCATGTTGGGATTCTCCCATATTGCATGGGCCCTCAACCAAATAACTAGGGGTGGTGGTAAGGCAAAATTTGCGTGGGGCCGGTCCCAACAAAAAGCGTTCGATGATTTGAAGAAGTTCTTGTGCTTAGCCCCAGTAATTTCATTACCAGACTTGCAACATCCCTTTGAGATCAAGACAAATTCTTCATACTATGCTGTGGGTGCCATTCTCACTTAGTACGAACACCCCATGGCCTATCATAGTGAGAAGCTATCAAATGTTGTCCGTAAGTACCCTACTTATGTTAAATAAATGTACTCCATTGTGAAATCCTGTCGCCAATGGAGACATTTTATTCTTGGGAAGGAGAAAGTCATCCACATTGATCATAAGCCACTGCAATTCATGCAGACACAAGGCAAATTGCAGAATGACTGCCATCAAAAGTGGTCCACATACTTGCAGCAATTCCACCTCAACATCAAGTATAAAACAGGAAGCACCAACCGCATCCCTGATTGCCTCAGCATACCACCAGTCGCGACACTCACCACGGTGCTAGAATCTTGCAGCCATGATACCTTTGGATGGCCCCAACTCTATGAGACAGACCCGGACTTCGCCACCACCTACCAAATGTTGGGTGCAAACGCAGTTGTCGATAATTTCCATCTTCAGGATGGGTTGTTGTGTCATCTTGGCCATATATGCATTCCATCAAGAGAGCGATAGAAGATGATCTAGGAATCCCACTACAGTCGGGTGGCGGGACACTTCAGCATCAAAAAGACAGTGGCGATGCTATAGAAACATTTCTATTGGCCGAAACTTCGACAGGAGGTCAGCAAGTATATCAGGTCCTGCACTACCTATGTTATTTCCAAACCGACCACCAAGAAATAGGGTCTGTACATCCCTCTTCCTACTCCTGTTAGGCCATAGGAATCTATCTCAATGGACTACATGTTGGGCCTCCCATCCACCAAGTGAGGAAATGACTGTGTTTTTTTGGTTGTTGATCACTTTTCTAAGATGACGATTCTGGTTGCCTACAAGAAGAGCATCACAGCAGAGGCCACAGCCAAGATATTCTTTGAATGGGTCTGGGTACATTTTGGAATCCCACAAACCATTGTCTTAGATCAGGACAGTTGATTTCTCAGCACATTCTGGTCGAGCCTCTGGTCACTGCTGGACACCAATCTCAGAATCCACATCCTTCCACCCCTAGACAGATGGCCAAACCGAGGTCGTAAATCGAATGATTGTGCATATCCTGCACATGTATAATTCCAAGAACCCTCTCACATGGGACGAGATTCTTCCCTATGTCCAACATAGCTACAAATAAGCCCTGCATAGCTCAATCAACCACAACCCCTTTCAGGTGGGGTTGGGATTCCAACCATTGGGTCCCATAAATGTTACACTTCCCCTTGTGGTCACCTTGATCGAATCATCTCTTGCTCCAATTGAAGCTAACAAAGCCACCTGGTTCATTGAGCGAATCCAGCACATCTGCCAACAAGTTCAATATATCCTATAGAATTCCAATGACAAGTACAAGCAACACCATGATCAACATTGGGTGCCACATAAATTTCAGGTGGGTGACAAAGTTTGGTTGCACTTGCAGAAAGAACGCCTTACAGGACCCCATCAGAAGCTTCGCCCACTTCGTTATGGGTCGTACACTATCACCAAGGCTGTGGGAGATAATTCTTTTGAGCTCAACATTCCTCCTCTCCTTGGCCTGCACCCAATGTTCAACATGGATCTCCTTCGGCCTTATTTCCCACCATTATTGGACACCTCCAAAGTAGAAGAACAAATAACACCAACAGAGCTCAACCTCGACTGCATACAACACAAATCTAGTGATCAGATTGTGGACACATAGATCAAGGGCACTCGACGACAAAGGATCCAACTTTATCGAGTCGTCAAAGCAGGGCATCTCCTGCACCAAGGCAAGTGGCTCACCCGGGGCCAAATTCAGTAGAAATTTCCTCATCTGATGGGGGAACTCAAGGAAATGGAGGCCATTGCTTCCTAGGGAGGGAGGATTGATCCAAGTGGATATCGGTGGCCACCCACCTATTCCTCTATTTCGAAAAACAACTTTTGAGCTTGCCATTTTTTCGGCAGTTTTTCGGGTTCCAAAGTTTTGGGGCCGTTTTGAGGCCCTAAACGACGTTTTTTGGGATTTGGGGCCCAAGCGACTATCAAAGAAACTATCTTGGGCTAGTCAAAAATTGTTCTTCTCAGTTATACCTTTCCAATGGGCTATCATGCGCATAAAACGAAGATCATATGAAAAAGTTACGAGCCTGGGAAGTTGATGTACTAACCTACCCAAACGGGGCCCACCTGACGTTTGGCGCTTCATCTCCTAGGGTTAGGTTTTTGGATGTCTAGGGTTTTTGACATTCCTATTTATTGTAAAAGGCCTTCAGAGCCTCGTGTTAACCATCTTCTTGTGAATGAGCGCAACCGTCACATCTCTTCTCAGAGATAAGCCGCCACCATTCCAACAAGCTTGTTTTCCGCTGCATTTTACAGTTTCATCTTATTTCCTTATTAAATAGAAAACCAGTTTCATTGTATCTCTATTATTTTGTGTTAAACATCTGTTAATAATCTGTAGTCATTTTGTTCTGCTCATAAAATCCTGATAAATAGACCTGTTGGATGTTGATGTTCCGCCTTTACTTGTTGACATGCTACACATTTTTCCAAGTAGTCAACTGTATCATTTTTCATATTAGGCCAATAAAACTGTTTTATTAGTGCTGAAATCATTTTCTGATATCCTTGATGGCCTGAATAAGGCTTTTTATGGATTTCACTAAAGATTAGAAACTTTAAATCCATGGAATTTGGTATGTAAATTATGTTCTTAAATTTCAGAATTCCTTCATGGTTGATACTGAAATCTTCCTTGTTTAGTTCTTTGCCACTTTTCATCAGTTTTTCCTTTATTTTTACATATTCCTCGTCTGTTGTACTTCCAAATATGATTTTGTCTTTGATATTATTATCTAATTTTCTCACAATTATTTCATAAATGCCTCTTTTCCTTCTATTAAGTGCGTCTGCAACTTTATTCTCCTTTCCTTTAATATGTTTGATTTCAAATTCAAACTCGCTCAAGAATGCCAACCACCTTGCTTTTTGTGCATTTAACCCTTGCTGGTTTAATAAATACTTTACGCTAATGTTGTCGGTTAGAATCAGAAATTTCCTTCCTATTAAATAATGACACCATATTTTTAATGCATGTATTAGATATGTTAACTCTAAGTCGTGCGTCACATAGTTGTGTTCGTGGTCCTTTAAATTTATGGATTCATAGGCTATCACGTTTTGTTCTTGTGATAACATTCCTCCTAACCCTTCTTTACTAGAATCAATGCATACAATGAAATATTTGTAAGGTTCATCGTCTTTAAGAATTGGTTTGGTAGTTAATTGTTCCTTTAACTGATTAAAACTTTCCTGACATTTATGTGACCAAATAAACTTTACTCCCTTTTTATGTAAATATGTAATAGGAAAAGCAAACATGGAATTTTTTTTAATAAATATTCGGTAATAACCTGTTATCCCCATAAATGATCATATCTCTACTACATTCATGGGTGTAGGCCATTATGTTATTTCTTTTATCTTTTCTGGGTCTATTGATATCCCATCCTCAGAAATAATGTCCTAAGTATTGTATTTTTTTCTGATAGAAGTCACACTTGCTGAATTTAGCATAGAGTTGATGTTCTCGTAACATTTGCAACACTATTCTCAGGTGTTATTCATGTTATTTTTCAGTATTTGAATAAATCAAAATGTCGTCAATAAAAATCAAAACAAACTGATCTAGATACCGGCTAAATATATTGTTCATTAGGCACATAAAGGTTGTTGGTGCATTTGTGAGTCCAAAAGGAATTACTACAAACTCATAATGTTTGTATCGTGTTCAAAAAGGTGTTTTATTAATATCCTCATTCTTAATCCTGACTTGGTGATAACCAGATCTTAGATCAATATTGGAAAATATTTTTTCCCCTTCCACTTGATCAAATAGATCATTAATCATCAGCAGAGGATACTTATTTTTAATGGTCATTTTATTTAAATGTCAATAATTGATACATAATCAGAATGTCCCATCCTTTTTCTTGAAAAATAATATCGGTGCTCCCCATGGTGATACACTGGGTATGATATATCCTTTGTCTAGTAGTTCTTGAATTTGTATTTTAAGTTATGTTAACTCAGGAATACTCATTTTGTAGGGTGCCTTTGATACAGGGGCACATACTGGTACTAAGTCAATAGAGAAGTCTATTTCTCTTCTTGGAGGTAGTTCTGGTATTTCATCTGCAAA
>SNQJ01S0149266.1:4598-23436 GCA_010110895.2 Picea sitchensis | reverse complement strand
TCCTTCTAGTGGGTGCTAGAGAAACCAGAGAGTTGGTTCTCTCAAACAAGTTGCAGCTTGTAAAACAGAGGTAGCATCCTCACATTGAGTTGGTGCTCAATTAGAGATGATGTACAGAACCTAAAAAACTGCCTATCATTTCGAAGAAGAAGAGGTTTTCTCCCTTTATGGGTTTCCTCGTGAAAATATGTCTCTGTGTATACCTTATGTGTGACTGATGTTTTTTACTTTTACTGTCCATATGCTGTATAATGTTGATGATCACTTGAAGAAAGATTAAGAATGTTTTACTTTTACTGTCCATATGCTGTCGTCTTAGTTGTATTAGTAATTTCAACACACTAATGTCAAATGATCTACCTTAACAAACTAATTTGCTCAAGAAACTAGTCAAAAACTCACAAAATGCAAAGGAGCAAGATCAGCTCATGTGCCAAAGACAAATCTGATTACTCTAGATTGATCCAAAATCCTCCAAATCTTTTTATTGAATCCAAAAGGAGAGCCTTGCAACAACTAATTGCTCCAATACTCTCAAGAGACAATGAGTGAATATGAGATGGCAAGAGCAAGATGGATGGGGCGAAATTTCTGTAGCATAATGTTAGCTCAAAGAATGGTAACCAACATGAGTGAGGAGAGGTTCCTTTTATAGTTGTAGAGGCAAGGTGAAGGCACCTTGATGAGTGCCAAGTGTTGCTTCCCAAGCATATGAGTGAATCTCTATGAAGGGGGCGCACCTAGCTTAGGGTTTTAGCTTGTTGAGTGTGAGGATTGATGAGTTGGAGTGTGGGGACCATCTATGGGTGAGGTGTGAGGCTAGGGAGGGCGCACTAGGTAAGAGAGAGGGGCCCACAATCAATATTTATGTGTTTTCTAAAGTTTTGGGTGAAAAGGGGGCGCCCTTTCCCCCTTGGGGCGTGAGGTTCTAGTGAATGCGTGAGTTGGTGTGTAGGAAAAGGTTATGAAGTAGTTAGGTTGGGTTGGGTAGTTTAGGAAAGTCCATGCTTGCTCTTTTCCACCTTCACATAGACCCATTAACTCCATTTTACAAAATTTACAAAAATGACTTAGCAATTAAAATTGCTGTTTTGACTGACCGACACTCCTGGTGGACAAAGGCATAGCAAACTTCTTCCGACTAAGCTGAAACTTGGTCTATGGGTGTAGGGGGTGCCTTTCCATTTCTTTTGAGCACAAATACCCCTATCAAAAACCTAAAGACCTAGTTTTTACAATATTTACTCAAAAACATTTAATTAATTAAATAATTAAAATTCCAACCTTAGGAAAATTAATTAAATTTAATTAATTAAAAAAAAACTATCTAGACTCGACGAAATTCCACGAAACTTTCCACAATGTCTAGCATGGTCATTTACATCATTCCTAAACAAAGGCTACCAAAGGATGAGACCATTAGGACGTCGTTCACCACTTTGGAGGAATTATTGCAACTGTGAGGGAAAAACTCATGGGAAGTCAACCAGGCTGAAAAGCCCAATTGACAGCCTGAGGATAAAAAACCCTCGATGAAAGGAACTCTCCTAATGAAAACATCCCAAGGTACCTGACCTAACTATGATCCATGCAGACTTATTACATTATTAACCCACGCAGGGGTGTGGAAATTTCGTTTACAAAATTTTGTGCTGGAGGCATAAAATGCCCAAGYAGAACCAAAATGTCTTCAACATACTTGCATCTGATGATGCATATCTTCATGGCACATGAGTTGACCCCCTAACTGAATAGGCGGTCAACAGGAGGTAACATCTTGGTGTCGTTACTGGGGATAAAGTCCATTTCCTGTATTCAGTAGACATGGATACAATGATGCGATGAGAAGACCTATTTGATGATCCAACTTTCTCACGTGGCGAATCCATTGGTATGAAGAGGTATGCATGTAATACTTTTTTCAGTTTACATATCAGTATTATGTTTTGAAGATTGAAGTAGTATGGCAAATTCATGGATGAAGTTAGTTTCTGCATTTTGTGGATAGCAAGATAGGGCTGTTTGTAGCTTGTTTATCCCAGCTTCAATGATTACTAATCTCATTTGAAAGAAGTACACAGTTGCTGCCCTTCATTATTTATCTTTGACTCCACTTGCTCAATGGATTTGACACTAGTCTTGATCCTCCCATCACCCTATTTATAAAATCTTTTTCAAATTCTGTTTGCTAAAGTCAACTTCTCCATTTCACCTTGAGATTCCATTCACATAAACTTTAGCAATCCTATCTTATGAATACCCATGTTGTGCCTGAGGAGAGGCAGACTAAAGTGAGAAGAAGGCTGCTGTGGTGGTAGTGGACAACCCTTTTGAGTTCCTCTAAGATTGCACTTGTGATTTAAGGCTTTACCACAAGAAGTGCAGGTTTGAGAGGTGTTATCGCGCAGTTTGTAGTTAGGATAATAGATGGATGAAAAGAGATCAAACTGGTGTAACTGGAACCAATCCCACCCAATGTCACCTCAATGGGATGGTTCTTTCTGTTTAGGGAGGTAAGGCCCAGGGGAGACATCCCCGATGACCTGGGGTTTTGAGAAGGGAAAGGATTGTAAGACAAAGATAAGTTTCCCCCCTCACAAGTCACCACCGAGCAGATAGTCCGGCTAACAGCCAATAAAGTATAACCCAAAAAGAGAGATTCACCTGCCCGAGACAAAACAACAAGAAACATATATATGCAGGCCTACACACTTGGTTAGTACTTCATATAATTAATGACTATCTAATATATGTAAGCAATTGAATAATAAATATTGATGAAGTCAATGTTTATAAAATAGCAATATAATGTCACTTCTTCAATAAATGTCTAAGAAAAACATGGCATTCAATGTAACAATCAACACTTCATTCTAACAATGCCCTTTAATAACCATTCAATTGCTCATAAGAAAAACGATAACTGCATAATGAGTTTTAATAGCAAGGGATAACGACATCTATTAGTTAGTAGGGTTAGTTTCAGCTAAGGTTAGAGTAGTTAGGGTTTCATTCAAAGTAGTGAGAGTGATTTTGTGATCAAGTTCACTCAAGACAAGAGGTCCTTTAGATTAGTGCCTTAGGGTTAATGGAGTCAAAAGTAGAGGACACAAAAGTTGAAGGATCAAGTAAAAATAATAGGACTAAGGACAAGAGGGTTAGACCTTGAGGTGTTGCTAAGGTAAGGCCTCAAGGATGAAACCCTAGGGGAGAGAGGCTCACTTTGGTGTAGGGGAACTAGGCCTCAATGCTCTCTCCTCCTTCCTTAGGTCAAATGTAAAACGACTAGCTCAGAAAAAGGGATAAAACTAAGACAAGAGGATTTGCTAGGCAACGTGTTGCTATGGCAAGGCTCTACCAACAAACCCTAGAAAATCAGCTCATCAAGGTGTAGAAGGACTAGGCCCTGATGTGTCTCCTTCTTCTTAGCTCAGAAAAGTAAAACGACTAGCAGAAGAAGAGGGGGAAAAAGTGTAGCTAAGGCTAGGCTCTTTCTCTCTTCAAACAATGGCTGAAAAATCTTGATGGGGACATGAGACAAGGACCTACAATGTGTGCTTGTCACCTAGGGTTTATTCAACAAATTTATAACAATAAATGCAAGAAATGACAATACAACCATTCAATCAAGAAGTTTTGCAGAAATTTACTTACATTTCCCCAAGAAATAACATAGCAAACTCTAGTTGTAACACCTTCCATCAAGAAATGCCAACAAAAATCCAAAAATGCCTTCCTTCAACAAGTGTGCCTCATAATTTCAGCCAAAGAACCCAAGTGTAGCGCAAATTTCAGACCTCACTAATGAGTGAGTGAGAGATGATGAAAAAATGAGAGTAAAAACCCTCAATTTATATTGTACCATGACCTAATTTCACTTTTAGGTCATAAAAAGGCTGACAAGGCCAAAATACTAAAAATCATACTATTTTACATTAAATGCTTAAAATTAAATCCTAATCAAGCTAAAGAGAGACGTCATGCCCCTTTTAGGGTGACGTTAGCCCCTCCTAGGGCAAATGCAACATCCTAGAGCAAAACGTTAGCTCTCCTTGGGCTTCTCCAACCTGCCACACGTGCCAACACTGCTAAATCTGCCTCCCAAGACGTCCATAAGGTTGGATGACGTCATGATCATCATGGGTGACATCCTAGGCCTTCCAAGGCCAACGTTCCACTGAGAAGGGCACAACCCCGCTAGGTCAAGGTCTACCGGGGTGCCTCTGCAAGATGTCCTCCTTCTCTCCTGTGGAAAACCTCTGGTCCATCCCTGTCCTGTCTTTGCCCCCTGATGGGGTCTCAGCATCCTCCTGGTGGGCTCTTCAGCTCCATGGAGGTCCGAACTGATCATCTCCCCATGTGTACCGGTCCAACATGGTACCTGTCCGTCGGGCATGATCCTGCACATCAACAACTATGCCCTCCAAGGGCTCATGAGTCACAAGGATCATAACAATGTCAATCACATCTCATCATCAATATTATTAAACATGTGCATAAAATCCCTAATACGTTAGTTAAAATCTCAAAAACATTACACAAGCCTGCAATACAAGTTTGGAGAAAATGATAGGGCATCCGATTGGGCTAGTGTCCATTGGAAGAGGAAAGTTTCCGGAAGAGACCTCATCTGAGCCATGCAAGTGGGTGATGTGGATAAGGGATGTCCAGGCAAGTGGGTGCAATGGGAGCAGAGGGTGCAGAGCTTTACCTGTGGGTGCCTTTGTAGAAGGCGAGTTGCACCTGTCCCGGATGCAAATTTTTCCAAGCCCATTGATGCCTTTTATTCTTTTATTTTTTTATTGCTTTTTCTTCAAGAGGATAATCAGGGGACACTGCCTTGGCGTGGTGACCAGTGGTGACAGTGTTACCCACAAGTACTTTCACAGAAATGATGAGACCCCCTTTCCCTCGGCTATGCAACCAAGGGTCACTACCCTGGCGTGGTAACCAACTGGTGGTAATGTCATACTGCTAGGTGCCCATGGACCTAATAGGCTGGCTCGTGATGAGACCCCCTATCGTCTGACTAGGTCTTGTTTTATTATTTTACGGGTCCCTCTTGTTTCTTGTTGAGAATCCTTTTATTGCTTTCTCAGGGATCCTTGGGCGAAGCATCTCGAGGTTTATTTTTTAGGCTTTTATCTTTTGCCAGCTTGCTTTTACCTTCTGGGCCTTTAGCCCCTTCTTCCCACTAGGTAAGGTGCAACCCTGAAAATAGGTCAACCCAGTGCCCGAACAAGTGTAATGGGATAGGTGAGCGGGAAGGAAGATGAAAAAGTGGTGCTATGACGGGAGCGGACGATGGCTTTTCAGAAATCCCCCTAGTGGCAAACCAAAACCTACAGACACAGGCTTACTAGGGCATCCTGTCAATCCCCCTAGACATGGTCAAGTTGGCAAGTATAAGATCCAAGCATTTGTTAGAAACAAAGAGGAATTAAATGCACATATTCAAAGGTTTTGATGATCAAAGTGACACATACCATGATACCTGGACTCATTACCTCATGGAGCAAGAACCATCTCCGACATAAGACCAAGCTGATGGTGATGGATGCTGCTGCTGGAAAGGTAGAGGCGCTGAAAGGGAGAAAAGATGGGCTCTCCAGGGCCATGCTAAAGTCGATTTGGCTCTCGGTACTCCATGTCTAGGACTTGTGGGCCTCGAGACCTAGATCTTGTAGTTCATTCGGATCATTGTTGTAAATATCTCCAATATATCCAAGATATTCCAAGATATTCCGAGTTAAACCCTTCCAATATATCCAAGATATTCTGAGTTAGACCCCTGTCTTGCAACATTTTCCGAGATATTCTTATATTTTCCGCTGATGTCACCAAGAAGTTACATTCTGGACCCTAGCCAATACTTTCCCCGAGATGAGATTTACAACATTGATTCAGATAGTCCTCCATCAGGGGTTTCTTCACTTCAGCCTTAGATGTTTGGAGAGTTTCACCTATTGCCAGTACAAATTCAGAGATTAGAAGCTGCTCCTCCTTGCCCTCATCAGCAGGTGATGGTTCCTCTAGACCTTTAGCATGTTCTCCGAGCACCTCCAGTAGAGACATTTCTCTCAGTTCTTGAGTTCTTGAGAGGGATCCTTTCTTCTTTGGTACTCTCAACTTTATATCTTTTTATTTCTTTAGATGATAGACTTTAGATTCTAGGTCTTTGACACCAAAGGTTAGATATGCTGTTACAGGAGCTGCATTATCACTCGCACTTTGACTATGTATTGTTTCTGATGTACCTACCAGTCCCTTTGACCTATTTATGGTCACTTGTTCGACATTAATAAAATTATCTTATCTTATCTTATCTTATATGGAGTCGTTTATGTTATCTTTCTTATGTTGGATATTTCTTTGTACATGAACTATTGTTCATTACATTGGTATTACAGCCCCTTGAAGGGCACTTCCAGTGATTCTGGCATCTGGCCACTGTCAATATATCTGTCATTCTGTTTCTGAGTCTTTGGCCACAAACCAGCATTTGGCCCTTTAAAGTACATAAATTCCATTGAAGAGAAAAATCAATGTGTTGCAAATTTCAAAGAAAACCAGAAATTGGGAAAAAAGAATTACAAAAGAGAAATCAAGAAAAATAACAAAACAGCATGAAGATAAAAGCATCGTTGTTAAAGTTGCTGAAGTTAAAATTGTATTCCATCACCATCCATAATCAACACATTGTGGAAATAAGAACTCTAAGAATAGAACGGGAAATCAGAACTTAGAAGACAGTTTGCTGCCAAAAAATCTTGGAAGAAGGGCCATCACTTCCATTGTGTGTTGTCTCCAAGAGAGATACTCATTGGATATTCCGTAAAGGAACTATTGTTCATTACACAATCTGTCATAGTTTCCCTCGAAGCTTTGTCCTTGTTAACATTGAGTTAGATTGGAACAGTTAATAATTTGCCTGGATATTGGAATGACAATTCAATTAGTTTGATGTTCTTGACTTGTTATCTGTTCTTCCTGTGACTCAAAGAATTACATTGATATACCAACTTGAGATAACCTTGGGCATTTAACTTTATTTGAAATCTCTGGAGATGATTATAACTTTCCAGCACTAGCATGTTTGTTTGTCTGAGTTCATACACTATAATCCCATCTGTTATCATGATAAATAAAGTTTTCAGCAGAAAGGATATTACCAATAAAACATATTTTCAGTAGAAAAAGGAATAATGTTTTGAGATATGTTTCATGATGTAGATTTTGCTATCTGCCTCATACATGATTTATCTCTGTTTTATATTTGTTTCTATTTGTTTCTTGTTTATTCAGGCTCCACAAAAGCATCAGAAATATGTCTCCCATGTTTTGGGGATACCTATGAATAGGGTTGTTTGCAAGACCAAACGCCTAGGTGGCGGCTTTGGTGGGAAGGAGACACGTTCAGCATTTATAGCTGCAACAGCTGCTGTGCCATGCTACCTCTTGCAACGGCCTGTCAGGATCACATTAGACAGAGACATTGATATGATGATCACAGGGCAAAGGCATGCTTTTCTTGGAAAATACAAGGTAGCAAGTGACTTCATTAGTTCTAATTCTGACAGATTATTTGTTTATTTTTCTTTTCATTTCCAAGTCTTTCTATTTTTATTTTGATTCCTCCTCTCTAGAAGAGATTAATCTACTGGGCACCAGTTTTATATATGATGGTAATGCAAGAGATTTCTTAATTCTTTAGGACATTCGAAATGCATCTACATCTTTATTATATGAGATGTTTTAAAACCCATTGTTGAATGCTGCTAGTACTCTCTTTCAACATGCCTAGCCATTAACCTTGGTTCTATAGTGTTTCATTGTAGGAAACTGAACAAGTCTAACTGTTTGTAACAGGTTGGATTTTCAGAAGAGGGGAGAGTATTGGCACTGGACTTACAGATATATAACAATGCTGGAAACTCATTAGATTTGTCATTATCAGTTCTTGAGCGTGCAATGTTTCATTCTGACAACGTATATGAGATACAAAATATCAGAATCAAGGGTAACGTTTGCTTCACAAATCTTCCCAGTCATACTGCCTTTAGAGGGTTTGGAGGGCCTCAAGGGATGCTTATTACTGAAAACTGGATTGAACATATTGCCAGGGTGCTTGGAAAAGGGCCTGAAGAGATAAGGGTAAGCACTATATTATCATTGGATCTTTCCATCTAGTTTAGCCTCCCCACATATATTTAAGTCTTAGCTTCTGTACCAGAAAATCAACTTGGATTTCTTGGTTTAGCTTCTATTTTCTCAAGAATTTTTTGCTTTTCCTATTTTACACGATTGTTTCGGAACCATACAGCGATTATACAGTTTACAATTTTCTTTCTTCACAAGAACATCAGAGATATGGTAAATAATCGTTACTGTATTACATGATCTATAGTTTTGGTTCTTTATGGTAATTGAAATATATTTAGAGTAGCAATAGCTTTGTTATTTGTTTTCTTTGTTGATATTTAAACATCCTAACAGTAGATTTATTTCTTTGATAAATTTTTCTGGTTCATCTAGCTTTCTAATACTAATGAAAAATATTGCATTATGCCTTTTCAGCATGGGTAAGATGTTTACTAAGTAATGGGATATAATGTAAATGACTTGGATATGGCATTATGTAAATAAATCAGGGGCAGTTGTAGGGGCTGGTACATTTCATTTATCATGTTAACATAGATTAGTTTTATCTGCAGGAACTGAATTTTCAAAAGGAAGGATATGTGCTTCATTATGGTCAGAAGCTTGAACAATGTAGATTGCAGCAGGTTTTCAATGAATTAAAATCATCTTGTGGTTTTGATACATCTCGCATAGAGACTGATAAGTTTAATTCATTAAATCGTTGGAAAAAGCGTGGAGTGGCAATGGTTCCAACAAAGTTTGGCATTTCTTTCACAACCAAATTTATGAATCAGGTATTTATTCATTCAGAATCTGTTTTTAGCAGTATGTTCTGTACTTGAAGGTTTGGGAGAATCTACAAAAGTTATAGATTAACTGATTAACATAACAATTGGTGGACCCTCATTTTGTTGAATTGGAACACTGTATTGTATAAGATATATATAGCAGTACAAAACTGTTGGAGATTGCGTATCTTTGTCCAAGTCTGTAATAAAATACAATATAGTTGGTGAGTGATCATTTTGGACCAAGCCATACAAAAAACACAAAAGTCAAGTGTACCAAAGTACAAAAAGATAAAGTACAAATATATCACATATGTGAACATATACACTATATCTTATAATCCTCATTTTTTCAAATGTGAGGTATTTATACATTCATAATTTTTGTTTAGCAGCATGTTCTCTACTTGAAGGCTTAAGAGAACCTACAAAAGTTATATAGATGGTTTTGAATAGAAGCAGGCATAGAAAGTAACTGATTAACATAACAATTAGTCTTGACCAATGTTGTCAGACTCTGCTCGGAGTCTGGACTCCTGAGTCTCACCAAGTCTTGCTGAGTCGCTGCTGAAAAGAGTAACTTCTAGAGACTCTTCTATCATACATCCCACTCACCAGACTCCTATAAAACTCTCCAGGCTGCTCTGAAACTCGCCAGACCATATTTTGAGTATTTTTTCTCTTTGCTGAGTCTGAAAAGAGTCTGCCGAGTATTCCCAAGTCACAAGCCAGCTGTGTTTTAAAAGAGTCCGAGTCTGACAACATTGGTATTCACTACACTTTTAGTTTTTAGAGATCTGGAACCTTCACTCTTTTGCAATTTGAGGTAGGGATTATTCTATTTTTCCCATGTGTAATATGCTTGCAATACTCCCTTTTTAGTATACAAGGATGTGATTAAAGTTATCTTATAGTAAGTTTAGTATGAGCACAGTTACGGCAATGCAAAGATACTCACATACATGATACAACTAAACACACGAGGACAAGTACGCAAGCATAAGAAGAGAATTGCTGGAACTGTACATGTGTTGTACAGTCTATTGTATTAGATAATTATAGGAGAGTGATCATCTTTGACCAAGTCTCCTATAAAATACAATATAGTAGGTGAGTGATCATTTTGGACCAAGTCATACAAAAAGCACAAAAGAGAGGTGTACTAAAGTACAAAAAGATGAAGCACAAATATATTACATGTGTGAACATATCCACTAGATTATGTTTCCTCAATTCCTCCTTGCTTAGATGAAATCGTCCATTATTTTTGTTGCAGATAGTGAAACTATTGCTTAAATGCTGATTGGGACAACCATGTGGCTTTAGAGAGATGCTTATTTTCTTTTCCACAGAAAAAAATCATAATGTTTTCAAGGTAAAAAATTAATTTAATTTATTATTAAGTCGAGGGCATAATATCTGACTGTCTGATCCATATGCGCTTATAACAAAGACTGAACTGATACATCATCAGAAAAGTCTCTATAGACTACCAAAAATAGACTAGCCAACATATACTGGCATGTAAGCTATATTACAAAAGCTGAACCAAGGTCAGTTCCCAACAAATATAAGAACAAAATATACCCCATCTATGTCCAGAATCTCCAGAAATGACACAAAAAAAACATACAATATCAGATAAGGATATCAGATAGAAACTACAGAAAGAGGAAAGGAGTAATGACAGTGATTACTCCTCCTCCTCCTTTATCGTTATCATCCCAGCCTCTTATGATACCCCAGCTTTGGAGAGAAAATATGCCTTGTTATTGTGTTCTCTAATATATGTGAAAAGGAGACCAAAAAGAATCTGCCTCTCATAGCTGAGATCTGCTCCATTGCCGCTTGGAGATCCACACTGTGTAAGGAGGACTTGCCATTTAGCCAATCTACAGAAATTTTGGAATCACCATAGACCTGTAAATTGCCCACATTCTTCTCAATTGCAATTCTTAGGAGAGCTGCTAAGGGTGACAACTCAGCCCAGTTGTTATACCCTTCAATATACCTAAGGAGAAAGAGATAACATGTGATGATTTGAAATAGAGACAACCCCCTGCTGCACATTTCCCAGGATTTCCCTGGGAGGCGCCATGGAAGAAACTCCCTGGGCAAGATTAATGTATGACTAATATTGATGTTTTTGTAACTGCGGGAGGTATTTTTCCTCCTAGACAACCTTTCTTAGATGAAGAGAAGATTCCAGAAGTCAAAGGAAGACCATTGAACAGCGGAAGAACACCCAAGAAGAGAAGTTAGCCCACCGGAAAAAAATAAAGTAAAGTTAGAACGTCCAGAAAGAGAAGTCGGCTCGCAAAGAAAAGATAAAGGGGAAATATAATTTTCCAGTGAAGAAGTCGGCCCAGCTAAAGTGACTAGAAGGCTATAAATAAGGAGACGTCTTGCTCATTTGGTCTCACTCACTCACTCATCACTCACTCAAGGAGAAGGCGCTAATCTGAGGCAAGGAAGGAAGATGCAGCACTGCACTCTTGGAGATTCTTGGTTGGTTATTCTTTGTGGTGATTTTCTCTTGTGCGCTCTCTTTGGAAGATATACGCTATATCTGCATGGTGCTGTTGTTGCAGCTGTTTGGTTTATCTTTTGCGCTAGCCTTGTGCTAAGGTTCTTCATTATCTGTTTGCTCTTAAAAGCTGGTTCATGGTTGGATTATTTTGGACAGAATCTATCTAAGAAAGGTTGGCTGGGTTTTTCCCAAGATAAACTCTTGTGCCTCTTGTACTTGTTTATGCTGCTTATATTTTCAGTACATGAAATAACTGTTAATGTAAAAGAAGATCAAAGAACACTGGTAAATCTACTACTCTGAAAATTAAGAAAATCTAACATGGTATCAGAGCTAGTTACCTTCAAAACAATTTAATAACTGGAAGGAGGATCGTTATCTTGGATTTGTTGCAGTACCTTGCCGTTGCACAGTTTTATTTTGTCAAGCTCATTGAGCACTCTTCAAAGACGTTGAGGAAAATCTACACCTCAGAGCAATTCGCCTAACCCTAGCACAACCCCTGCAACACTTTGTTTGTAGTTTGGTGAAGTCTAAATTTTTGGGAGTTTTTCAGTCCTAGGGTTTCTACCAATGAAAATGATTACCGGTATGAGAGTTAAGGATAGACTGGATGGAGCAGATAACTTCAGATCTTGGAAGCATAGGGTACTCATTCTAGAAGAGAATGAATTATTGGATCATGTCAAACAGGTGCTTCTAGAACTAGGAGAAGAAGAAGCCAAAGCAAAGTTCAGGAAAAATGAAGTCAAGGCCAAGAGGATCTTGATAGACTCGATTAAGGATTATCTGATACCCAATGTATTAGAACTGAAGACGTCAAAGGAAATGTTTGATGCCCTAACCAAACTTTATGAAAGCAGGAACACCAGCCGAAAGCTTACTCTAAGGCATCACCTCAGAAACGTGATGATGAATAAGTCAAAAATAGTCTCCAACTATTTTATGAGAATTTCCCAGATCAAGGACCAGTTAGAAGCTATTGGAGACTCAATAGACGAAGCAAAGCTTGTGACTACTACACTTAATGGATTTCCCTCTTCTTGGGGCCCATTTGTTCAAGGGATTTGCACAAGAAGTAAGTTGCCCAAATTTGACAAGCTATGGACAGATTGTAACCGAGAAGAATCTAGGTTGATATCAAAATCACTAAAAACAAATGATGAAGAAAACCAAGCTCTAGCTGCCCACGTGAAGAAAAGGAAAGAGAGAAGAGAAGTCAGTCCGAAGAAAACTAAGAGACCATGCTATAAGAAGGATGCGTCAAAAGTCAAATGCTACAATTGCAAGAAGCTGGGACATTATGTCTTTCAATGTCCTCATAAGAATGAAAAAGGAAAGCATCATGCACATGTAGTAGACACAAAAGAGTCCAGATCTAAGAAGGAAAAGGAGTCAAAAGATGAAGAATACGTATTTGTTTCAGCACTCACAGGTACTATCACTCAAGGGAGTGATATTTGGCTTGTGGATAGCGGTGCTTCCAAGCACATGACTGGATTCAGAGGTTCCCTTACAAATTTGATAGAGAAAATCTCATCCCTTCAAGTGGAGCTTGGGGATGATTCCAGACACGCAGTCAAAGGAGTAGGAGAAACCTCCTTTCAGCTTGACTCAGGTAATCCTATCTCAATTAAAGATGTATTGTTTGTACAAGGCTTGAAGAAGAATCTTCTTTCCATATTTGCTTTAGAAAATAAAGGTTTTAGGGTAGCTTTTGTGGATGGGCAAGTTCTACTATGGCCCAAGAGTTCAAGCATAGATTCTTCTACCGTGATTGGTGTTCGAGAGGAACGATTATACAAATTAAAGGACACCAAGAACAAGCCCTTGTACACAACAATGATAGCTCTAGTGAGCTATGGCACGAAGACTTTCTCACCTAAATTACAGAGCACTACCGGTATCGAGCAAGTTGGTTACAGGTCTACCAGACATTCAGGTAGAACATGATGGAGTATGCAAAGGATGCACACTTGGAAAGAATGCCAAGAGAAGCTTTACAAACAATGATAGTAGATCTAAAGGGATCTTGGACATCATACACTCAGAGGTGTGCGGATAGATGACTATGCCACCCCTAGGCAACTTTGTATACTCTGCCATTTTCATAGATGATTACTCACGTAAGACATGGATCTACTTCTTGAAAGCGAAAGATGAAGTCTTCAGTAAGTTTCAAGAGTTCAAGGCTTTAGTTGAGAATCTCTTTGGAAGGAAGATTAAAATCTTAAGATCTAATAATGGAGGTGAGTACACCTCAAATGAGTTCAAAGACTTTTGCAGAGAAGCAAGAATTAAGAGAGAGCTGACAACTCCCTACAAACCCCAGCAGAATGGGGTTTGCAGAAAGAGAGAACATATCTATTGTGGAAGCAACTAAAGCAATGATTCATGACCAGAACTTACACATGCACTTGTGGGCAGAAGCATCCAGTACAACTATGTATGTCCAGAATAGAAGTCCTCACAAGATATTGGGGAACAAGACACTTGAAGAGGTATTCACTGGAAAGAAACCAAAAGTCAGTCACTTGAGGATATTTGGTTGTCTAGTGTATATACATGTCCCCAAGGAGAAGAGAATGAAGTTGGAGCCTTTAGGAAAGAAGGGCATATTCGTTGGATACAGTGAGACTTCGAAGGCTTACAAAATATATATTCTTGGATAGAGACAGATTGAGATCAGCCAGGACGTGACATTTGATGAAGATGAAGCCTTCAGAAGATATAGGGAGTCTTACATGGATGAGGAACGAGAGGAGCAAGAGGCTCCAAGGGATGTAGTCATGGTTGAATCTACTGCAAAAGAGCCCATTCTAGAAGATCAAAATGAGATGGTAGAGTCAGAGAGACCTGCAGATCCACCTAGAGAAGCTACAGTCACCAGAAAGAGACCAGCTTAGCTTCAGAACACTTTGCAGGGAGCTGAAGGACATGCAACTCCCAACGGCTCTTTCAGAGAGAGAAAGAGACCACACAAGTTTTCTAGCTATGTGTCACTGATGAGTAAAATTATTGATTCAGAACCTTCCACCTTTGTAGAAGCTGTTAAGCATCAAGTAATGAAGGACGCCATGATGGAGGAGTATTAGTCCATCCTGAAGAATGATGTGCAAGAAGTGGTTCCAAGAGAAGAAGGAAAGTCAGTAGTGACTTCCAAGTGGATCTACAAGATCAAGCATGCTGCAGATGACAACATAGAAAAGTACAAACCGAGATTTGTGGCTAGAGGGTTCTCCCAGAAAGAGGGAGAGGACTATGATGAGACTTTTGCTCCAATAGCAAAGTATACTTCCATCAGATCGATTATTGCGATTGCTTCCATGATGGGATGGAAATTACACTAGATGGATGTCAAGACTGCTTTCTTGAATGTTGTAATTGAAGAAGAAGTGTACATAGAGCAACCACAAGGTTTTGTAATCCATGCGAAGGAGTCCCATGTTTGCAAATTGAAGAAGGCCTTCTACGGGTTTAAGCAGGCACCCAGGGCATGGTATGCCAGAATAGATAGCTGTCTGATGAGCTTGGGGTTTACCAAGAATGGTGCAGATCCCAACCTCTACTGCAAGGTTGAGAATGGTTGCCTGTTGATCTTGGTCCTATATGTGGACAACATGTTTCTAACAGGAGATGAGAAGCTCATTGTCTGGTGCAAGAGGGAGCTCACTTCATAGTTCAAAATGAAGGATCTAGGTCTGATGCACTATTTCCTGGGATTGGAGGTGTGGCAAAGGCCATATGAGATTTTCCTTAGTCAAGGAAAATATACAGTTGAGATCCTGTAGAGATTCAGGATGATGGACTGGAAGTCCATGGCCACATCCATGGTGACGAATCTGAAGCTCTTGAGTGATTTATCTTCAGATTTGGTGGATCCCACGATGTATAAACAATTGATCGGATCTTTGATGTACCTGGTTAACACCATGCCAGACATATGCTTTGCAGTGAACACTTTGAGTCAGTACATGGTTGAACCAGGACATGTACATTGGATATCAGCAAAGCACGTGTTGAGGTACCTACAAGGTACAATTGGATATGGATTGAGATACGTCCTGGATGGAGAAGTGAAGCTGCAGGGCTATATAGACTCTGACTGGGCAGGGAGTGCAATGGACCGGAAAAGCACATCAGGATGTTTCTTTAGTTTGGGATTAGGCATGATCTCATGGTTGAGCAGTAAACAAATGTCAGTGACACTCAGTACAACAGAGGCAGAGTATATTGCAGCCAATGTTGCAAACCGTGAAGCAGTGTTGGTTCGGAAGTTGCTTGTAGGGTTATTTGATCTAGAGTTGGAGCCAACTTTGATACATTGTGATAATCAAAGTTGTGTGAAGCTATGGAGCAGAGAGGAGCTGTGGAGCTCCGATACATATCCATAGATGAATAGATAGCAGACATTCTCACCAACCCTCTATCTAGAGTAAAGTATGAATACTTTAGAGACAAGCTTGGCGCGATGCAGAATGTCTACCCTTATTGAGAGGGAGGTGTGATGTTTCTCCCCCAACCGACTTTCCCCGTTGGCCAAGGGTTTCCCAGATCAGTTATGTGAGGTGACTGAGGGAGTAATGTACAACTCGGTACAAGTCTTGCCTACGCCATGTGAGGTGGCCTAGGTGTGAAAAAGACTTGTATCAAGTCTTTCCTATGCCATGTGAGGTGGCTAGATGTGAAGAAGACTTGCAGCATAGCCTTGCCTATGCCATTTGAGGTGGCTAGGTGTGAATGAGGCTATGGTCGTAGTCTTTCCTACTCCATGTGAGGTGGCGAGGTGCGAATAAGACTACTGGGAGAGGAGAAACATCACAGCATGGTGCAAGTCTTGCTTATGCCATGCGAGGTGGTTAGGTGTGAATAAGACTTGTGGCAAGTCTTTCCTACGCCATGCAAGGTGGCTAGGTGCGAATAAGATTTGGTGCATGGTTTTGGACCATGACATAGCCTTGCCTAAGCCATGTGAGGTGGCTAGGTGTGAATGGGGCTATGGAGGAAGTCTTACCCATACTATGCGAGGTGGATGGGTGTGAATAAGACTGCAAGAAAAGAAAAAGAAACATCATAACATAGTCGGGAGGACTATGGCAGTAGTTGTGTTCTACTGGACAATATGATAGTAGCTGTGTGCTATTGGTTGATTGCAACATAGTCATTGAGACTGTGGCAGATGATTTGAGCTACCGATGGCATGGTGGTAGCATGGGGCTACCAGTTGATTGGAGGGTAGTGAGTGGACTACTAGAATAAGACATCGTGGAAAGATACCTCCCTAGCTAAAAGGGAGTGTTGATGTTTTGGTAACTGTGGGAGGTATTTTTCCTCCTGGACAACCTACTTAGATGAAGAGAAGATTCCAGAAGTCAAAGGAAGACTATTGAATAGTGGATGAACACCCAAGAAGAGAAGTTATCCCACCAAAAAAGAATAAAGTAAAGTTAGAACCTCTAGAAAGAGAAGTCCACTCACAAAGAAAAGATAAAGGGGAAATAGAATTTCCTATTGAAGAGTTGGCCCAACTAAAGTGACTAGAAGGCTATAAATAAGGAGACGTCTTGCTCATTTGGTCTCACTCACTCGCTCATCACTCACTCAAGGAGAAGGTGCTAATCTGAGGCAAGTAAGGAAGACACAACACTGCACTCTTGGAAATTCTTGGTTGGTTATTCTTTGTGGTGATGTTCTCTTGTGCGCTCTCTTTGGAAGAGGTGCGCTATATCTGCAGGGTGCTGCTGTTGCAGCTGTCTGGTTTATGTTGTACGCTAGCCTTGTGCTAGGATTCTTCATTATCTGTTTTCTCTTAAGAGCTAGTTCATGGTTGGATTATTTTGGACAGAATCTATGTAAGAAAGGTTGGTTGGGTTTTTCCTCATTTGGGGTTTTCCCAGGATAAACTCTTGTGTCTCTTGTACTTGTTTATGCTGCTTATAGTTTTAGTACATGATATAATTGTTAATGTAAAAGAAGATCTAAGAACACTGGTAAATCTACTATTTTGAAAATTAAGAAAATCTAACAACTAAGGAACCAATTTGGTCATGTGTAGTCTCCATCATGGTATCTTTATAATCCTTGTTACATCCTGGAGAGGTACCCTTTGATTTTCACTTGGATACACCATTCTAAGCCCAGGAAGATTCAAGTTAAAGCCTTGTAGGCCATGTGGTCGATATTGTATTATGGGCTCCTAGGTCTTTGTGGTTGGCCATGCTCGTTCCTTTTATCCTCACTCTCATTTCCTTTCGTCCTAGGTAGGATTGGAGGTCTTGTGGTGGATCCATTGGGATACATGGTTTTACGGAGCCATATATTTATATTGTAGGGGTGATCGCACTATGTAGTGCTAGTCCAGGACTGTCCAACCCATGGTCTTATGTGCACCTATGTCTTTTCCCACATGGTCATGTGTCTAGAGTTTGTACGCATCTTCTTGGATATGGTGAATTGCTCATTTTATGGTTTTCAACATGGCACTCATAATTCACAACATCTCATATTTTTTTGAGGCATGTCACTAATCTCGATGCACGAGGTCCCGGGGGGAAAACACAACAGGGGCTCAATTTGATTGTCATGATGTGTACTCGACATGCCCTGTCGAAAATTTGGAAAAGGGTCCGGCTATAAGTGAAAATTCAGTTACCGAATGGTCACACATGTATTTACGGGATAAACGTGGCATAAGGGGGTCACTCCATGACATTCAAGGATAAATTCAGCAAGAAAGAGAAAGCAAATCACGTCCTGGACAAAACCCATGTGGCATAAATTTTCAATCAGGGGGTTTTTACGTTGATTCGGTAAAACCAAGCTAAGGGGACAAATCAAGCCGATGTCCTTCATTTCCTCCGAAGCCAAATCCAGTTTGCACATAGCAATTAGCTTCTTTGCACCTGTGAGAAACAAGTTGTAATGTCCCCACTTTGGGACATCATTACATTACAGAGGGTTATGATGACCAGAGTAGCCAGATGGAGGTTATAGTAAGTACAGAGATGATTGAGAGGTATTTTGGGGTCCGACTTGCATCGCTCATCCCATTTCATCATTATGATCCATTCCGCACAGGTTGGCTTTGGTTCCGTTGCATTCCGACAATTTCCATGATTTTGATTATTTTGGGCTATAAGTTAATTAAATTCACTGAAGAGGTCATTTTGGGCACATTACTTGGAGGAACCTCTTAGTGTAATAGCTCATTGGAATCGGGAGGAGCAACACTACAAGATGGGATGGTGAGAAGTGACTTTCAGTGGCCAGGGAAGCCACAAGGAGAGATAAGGTGCTTTTCAGAGGTAAAAAGGTTAATTAATTAATTAAAGTGATTTAATTAATTAATTAAATATTAATAAAGCGAAAGTCACTTTGG
>SNQJ01S0149262.1:4488-19952 GCA_010110895.2 Picea sitchensis | reverse complement strand
TGGGGTATATTTGATTTTTTTGTCTTTTTCAATAATTTTGGAAAGCTTGAAAAAGAATAAAAGAATGCTACGTTACAAAGGAGGAATGAGTGTCACAGACATACTAGTTCCAAGCGCAAGGAACACACTGTTGCTCAGAACAAGGAGACATATGCAGGAAAAGGACACTCGGGAAAAACCTCCATGGGTCAAGGTGTCAAGACGCAGAGGCAAAGTGCTACAAGGCTTACGTATAAGGCATGCTTTAGATGGTTCAGTTGAGAGCAACATGGAGCCGGCATTAGGCCAAAGATGTGGGAATGCAAATGTGATTAATAAGACACAATGATAACTTCCTTCTATGTAATTTTAACGAGCCCAGAGAAGGTAAGCTCGGTGTTTTTTCATTTTTAGAGAGTCTAAAAAAGCGCAAAAGGAGACTCCACTGGGGCACCTTTTTCGAAGGTAGTCTAGTCGATTTGAAAAAGGGGTAAACTAGCACCGAAAAGATGTCTATTCAAAACCATTTTAATGAGTGTGACAAAGACAATATCACTCAGCAATCTTTTCATATTTAAGGAGTCTGAAAAGAGCTTAACTATGGACTCCGTAAGGGATTTTCTTCTGGACCGGTTTAACGAGTGTGAAGAAACAATCTCACTCAGCGATCTTTTCACTTTTAGGGAGTCTGAAAAGAGCTTAACTATGGACTCCATGGGGGTTCCTTTTTCGTAAATTTAGTCCCTCAGGCCTAAAAAAGGGTTAAAATTATACCTAAGAATACTCTTCTAGCGAACCGAAGTTCCTAGAGTATACAATTGTTCGTACAATTGACCATCCAGACCAAAAAAGGGATAAACTACCGTTTGACAGATGTTCCTTCAAATTTTAGTTTGGCGAGCATGAGGGGCAACAAGATCGCTCGACAATCTTTTCATGTTTAGAGGGTCTGAAAAGGGCTTAAAAGAAGACCTTTTTTTGTTTGGGAGTCCCAAGGGTGAGGTTAAGAGCGATAATGAATCATGCAAATGAGGCTCAAACTCGTAATCAAGAAAAACTAATAAGGAACCCCGAGCCTATAGTCATTAACGACGACATGTACGCCAAAAGCAATGAGGATCTAACTAGGACATCCATGTAAAGGCAGGCTCTACCACTAAATTACGACACTTCTAAAGCAACAATGATGGTTCTGTGTCGCAACTCAATGGGGTCGATCCTATGGCAAAGCGAAAAAGACAACGAGATGCAGAGAGTGGAAGTGGAATCCTAACTTAGATGCAAGAAGTTGGAAAAACAACTTTTTACCAAAGGAACTTTAAAAATGACCCAACTCTCAAAACGTTTCCCAATACCAAAAGTAACATGTATCGTAACATCCCATAAGAAACTCAAGAACCATACTAAACGATTTTTAAGATAGAAAAAACGACAAAAGGGTCCAAAAAATGACAAAAAGGGGCCAAAAAATCTATGAATAGAAGCTGGCATCTCATTATCACCATTGTAAATTGAGAATTGACCAAAAAGTCAAAACCACCCCTTTGTCGAAAGAGTTGATTCCAGGAGCTTCAGTGGATGAAACGAACTTCTGCTTGGACCAAGTAAGTATAAAACAACTCCTCTTGCAATTCAATATTTCCTTTTTAGTTCATTTTAGCGTTTTGGGGGAGCACACACTCTTAAAAATTTGTGCCCCTGCGTGTACGTGGTCTATCCAAGGAAAACACGCATATGCCCATGGGAAGAAAACATCCTGCCCACATGCATATGCAACTTTTCTCAAAATAGCCCACGTACACCCGTAAACATATGAAAAAATTTTAAAAGCAAGATTTAATTCCCCTTGAACTTGTCATTTTGCAAGATGTACATTCATTGGAGAGAAAGGGAGCATGAAGACATTGATTCTTTGGTCATAGAAGACCCTGCTTCTCTCACCACATTAGCACAATCTGGTTTGTTGAAATTCTTCTAGTGTCCATTCATGCAGGCACAACTTAGGTTGTTGAACGCCTTGATAGATTACTAGCACACTGATGCAGAGGCATTTATGCTCGAGGGACAGCCATTGACTCCAACGACTGAGGATATTTATTTTCTGTCTGGCCTCTCAAGGAGAGGGGAACCATTCAACCTTCATTTTTTTCCTCCTGGGCCTCACAACATTGAGGAGTTGATTGGACTACATTGCAAAGCCGGGACACATAAAGTGGGTTCTCAGGTTCCGATCAACAAGATTTCAAACCTATCATTGAAAGTAATATTCTTTCTTATTGGGTGGATCACTGGATCCGTGGCCTTATATCAGGCCTCCCAGGCGCACATGCATTGTGCAGTTTAGTGCTTAAATGCACAAGTTTTCTACTAGATCACAACCATGCTAGATTGCATGAAGAGACAGTTGACAGAGTGTTGTGTGCGTAGAAACAAAAACTTCAGGTTTGGGACTGTTCTATGTTCCTTTTTCTTCAAGAGGGTACCCAGTCTCAGTTCACGAGAGATGGTACGAGGGCACGGGGCCTCTCACCCAGCAGTGTGTAGATGGGTAGCGATGTTTCCGTGACAGGGGGGAGGGAGGACCATTGAGGCCTTCAATGATAAATTTTTCGACTAGTGGTATCGGTAGATTCCGGATATAGAGGACTGCCCCTATGTCAGGATCAACTTCTCCAGGGATCTTGATATGCACGTACCTCCTGGAGTATAACGAGGAGAGATAGGTATGTTTGTTTTTCAAAGTTATTTAAGTTTTATTTCTTTTTATATATAGCATTTTTATGTGTACCAGAGTATCTGACAACTATGTATCTGGTATGTACAGATGTGGGACTAGTGCATCCGACAGACTTCTCAAGGACCAGGCAGCATCCTCGACCAGAGGCAGGACCATCTGTGGCTAACAGACCAACAACAGGGGGACCTCCAGTCGAAGAGGTTGAGAGAGTTTTGAGATGGGTGGAGCGGAACCTCACTGCGCTCACTAGCACAGTCCCTATGGTAGAGATCGAAGATCTGCCACCATCGATGCAACCTCATGTAGTTGGGGTGCCACGGACTTGGGTCCAACTTTTTTGGCATTTGGAAAACTCCGATGTTCACTATGGCAAGGATAACAGGCCCCGCCCTTAGCTAGGATGGACTACTTACGTGCCGGGGGAACTTTTGTATATTTTTGAGGGCATAAGTCACGTGACTCTTACTAGACATATATTTTTGAGGTGATTGTGCCCACCTTTGTACTTTGATACTTTCGATATATATATGTGTATTTACATATTTTTATGTCTTATGGATTACATTTATTTACAAATGTATTTACATGTGACTGTGTGTGTTTTTTCTTACATTTGTGCAAAATGCCAATCTAATACATGATTAGCTAGAGTATCTATGATTTGATTCAATCTCCTAAGAACATGGATATATGTAATGTAATCAAAGCTTCATTCTAAGAGAGGTACCCTAAGTAATCGTCGGTGTAGAGTAGGATCGTAAACGCGGTAAACCCTATTTAACTGAGACACAACCAGCTGAGCATCTAAATAGACCCAGAGGTGAGAGATACCATGCGACAAAGAATAACGAATAAACTATAAAGTTGTGGTGTATTCGGCAACATTGTTTGTGGCTTCACCTAAACAAATACCTCCTGAAGATAGAAACTAGCCCTGAGGTGTGAAAATCACCCAAGCTGCAGAAGCAAGCCTCCGAGTGTGTTGGCTAGTGCCATCAGCAAACCCAACGAACACCTCTGATTCACTTGACATCTACCATAGTGAACAATATGACATCAAAAATGACACGTCCATAAAACCAAAAAGACAAAACTAAAAAGAAAATGTATAAGAACTATACATATGTACAAGATGTCACCCAAGGCGGCCCACCTACAAGAAATACTTCTTGAGGTAGAGCCCATTTCTAGGCTTCGCCAAATAATTTCCCTCAAAGTACACCAGACGATAAGCACCCTTCTTTAGAACCTCCTTCACGATGAAAGGTCTGAACCACCTAGGTTTGAACTTGCCTGCCCCCAGAGGATCCTTATCTTGGTCATAGACTAGGACAAGGTCACCTTCAGAGAAAATCTGAGGGCAAACGGACCGATCATACTGACACTTGACTTTTTCTTTGTGAGCCTCATTGGCCAAGGTTGTATCCCGACATTGCTCATCGAGCTGCTCAAGATATAATAAATTCTCTTCAAGAGGTGAAGTGTCTAGCAATAACTATACTGCCAACTTTAGAGATGGGATCTGACACTCTGTAGGCAAGACTTCTTCCAACCCGTAAACGAGTTGAAAAGGTGAGAAACCAATGGAAATCTTAATAGACGTTCGGTAGGCCCATAATGCCAAGTACAACATCAAATGCCAATTTGACTTGGCCGAATTGATCGTTCACTGTAGAATAGTCTTAAGGGACTTATTCATAGCTTCCACCTGAACATTAGATTGTGGGTAATAGGGTAACGAATGTTATTGCCTCAACCCAAGCTTTGACATTAACTCACATATCATTTTATTCTAAAAGTGGCTGCCATGGTCAGTGACAATCTCTCGCGGGACGTCGAACCTTGCTATTATCTGGTTAAAGAAAAAGAGAGTTGTCGTCTCGCCATCATCTTTGAATGTTGGCATAGCTTTGACCCACTTCATGAAGTATTCTACTACTACGATGATATAACGGTGCCCCCTTGCTGAAGGGGGTTTTCATGTAGTGTAATCAATCCCCCACTTGGTGAAGGGACCAACTGTGATGACGGGAATCATGNAGCGGGGTGTGCTCTCATCTTCCAAGAGAAGATATCACACGGGTGGCACTTCTTGATCGATTCAACACAATCTTTGATTAATGTCGGCCAAAAGTAACCGGCTCGTAGAATCTTTTGGGTTGTTGCCAACCCAGACAAATGATTGCCACATCCTCTAGTGTGGCAGTCGTTAAGCATGATTTTTTCTTCTTCATGTGTGAGACATCGGCGAAGGATGCAATCTACACCTCGACGATAGAGAGTGTCCTTGAGTATGAGATATTTCTTGGACTGATGGTGTATACGGCGACTCTCATCATGGGAAGCAGAGGTGGGGCACTTCAAAGTCTGGATATAGACTAGTATATCTCCATACCAGGGGTCTAAAGATGCGATCAAAAACATGTCTCCTTTAATAGGTGAATCCTGGGGTATAACATCACCTGATTCGACCAGAAGTTTCGAGATGAGTTCCGCAAAGACCAACGACTTTTTGGATTTCGCCGAAACAAAATCCAAGTCAAATTCTTGGAGGATAACTATCCATCTACTGATATTTCCGCCGATTATGCATTGTGTCAAAACGTATTGAAATGGATTCACAACGACAATGACGGTGGTCTTGCGAAAATAGATATAATGATGGAACCGTTGGATAGCATGAACTGCTGCCAATGCAAGTTTTTCAACGTGGGAATAATTGATTTCTAGTCCAACCAGGCCTCGACTCAAATAAAAAATCACTTATTATTCGACCAAATCATCCTCCTGAACCAAGACCATACAGATGGTCGACTCTGAAGCGTCCAAGTACAATAAGAAATATTTATTGTAATTGGGTGGTCGAAGCAGAGGGGTAGACGTGAGGGTGCGTTTCAACACTTTGAAAGAGCGTTGAGTGGCTTCATCCCAATGAAAAGGAACATCCTTCTTCAGTAAATGCATGAAACCCTTTGTGATCTCAGCATAGTTTGCGATGAAACACGGTAAAAAGTTCACTTTTCCCTGTAAACTCTTAAGTTGAGGGACTGTGCACGGGGGAGGCAACTGAACTATCACCTCAAACTTTAGAGGATTGACCATGATCCCTATTGTCAAAACTATGAAACCTAGCAGACGACCCGACGTTATGCAAAAACTGCATTTGTTTGGATTTAAGTGAATCTGGTAGTAGTGACATTGCTCAAAGATGATTTGGAGGTGTGTGGTATGATCAGTTATCTTACAATATCGTGATGTTAAATCATATATATAAGCCTCAACTATGTGTTTGAGATTGTGGAAAGCAAAAGACATGGCCCACTGAAAAGTAGCTCCAGCATTTTTCAGACCAAAAGGTATCTTCTGATAAGCGAATGTACCCCATGGATAAATGAAATCAGTTTTGTGTTGGTCTTCGGGCTTGATCTGTATCTGATTGTATCCTGAAAAAATATCCATGAAAGAAAAGACCTCGCAGCCTGCACATTCATCAACAATCTGGTCGATAAATGGGGTGGGGAAATTATCCTTTGGACATGCCTTGTTCAAATCATAGAATCCCGTACATTCGTGAAACTTACCCTGTTTTTTGTTGACTGGAATGGGATTTGACACCCATTGAGTCAATTGGATGGGGTAGATGAAACCAGCTTCAAGAAGTTTCTCTACTTCAGCCTTAATATTTGTTTCTTTCTTAGGATTAACTGGACGAAGCTTCTGTCGGATAGGCTTAGCATCAGGATATGTTGTGATTTCATTTTCGACAATTCTTGGATCTATGCCTGGAATTTCCTCGTAAGACCAGGAAAACACGTCGCGGAATTCTTTAAATAAATCCTTGTAGATTTGAATCTCCTCGGGGGATCAGTCTGCTCAGACGGAGACATTCTCCACGATGCCAAGGGTTCTGGAGATATCAATAGGTATCGTTTTAGCAATGGTTTCCATATTTCCTTCAATGTAAACTACGCGTGTAGCCAAAGGATTGATAGGACAAGACCTATCTCCAGTCATATTCAGAGTGAATTCACCTGCTTCAATTCTTCTTAACTCTGGGAGGAAATAAGATCTATGATGGAGATCATCCCAGGGTTTGTCCAGACTAGTCATTGCCTCAATAATCGCCTCATCTGAGGGCAAGACTAATTCTAAAGAACACATATCGGTGAGGGAACCTTGAGCCCAAATAGGCTCGAGAACCGGATATAACTCGTGTGTGGGAGTCAGATCAAGACTGGAGGAAGGTTGTTGGAATATAGAATACGTAACCTCTGTCGCGGAAAAAGGTATGGCCATGCCATGGTGCCCTATCCCTTTCATCATGGCTAATGGGGAACGAAGAGTCCACGGATCATCAAAGTAAGTCATATGAAATGGCGAGACTTGAAAAATTTCAACCTTAGGCTGGTCAGGGACAACCGATATGAAGTTAACATCGTCGGAAGGATGCAGGTAATAAAAAGTACCCATAAAAGGTGGGCACAAACCAACCCTTATGTTGACGATGTTGGGTTGAGGGTTATCAATCATCGGGACCGTGGATGCCCCCGATGAAGGGTCAGGACAGGAGAAGGACAACTGAGAAATGGACACGATCCAGCCCTCATGTGGAAACAACAAGACCCGGAAAATTGTAGTGACCACTGCATTCATAGCATAGGTCCAACTCCTTCCTAACAAGAGATTGTAGTTGAGAGATGCATCGACCACTTCGACCTCGACACACACAATCTTCCCCCCTAAATGCACAGGGAAAGAGGGGATGATTCCATGTGGTTGGAACAAACAACCGTCAAAAGTGGTAAGAAGAGTAGGTGACGGAGAAAAAATGGGTTGGCCAATGGCCTTCCAACACGCCAACGACATTACGCATTTCAAGGCGCCCTCATCAACCACCGTGCGAAAAATGTTCCGAGTAAAATTTTTCGTGGTGTAAGCCACTACTATCTTAGACACCACGTGGTAAGGGAGATGAGGTTTTAAGTCAGTCATATCAAGCATTATCGTTCCTAGATTACAAGTCTCAGCAGATCCTAAGGAGGCTAACAGATCCTTTCTCTGGGAAGGGCAGCTCTGGAGTACCTCCAAAGCGGACATTGCACAAGGGGTTTGAGACAAATCCTCCATCACAGAGTAGTTTTGGGTGTCCCTTGCATTTGGATTGTGGGAAGCTTTCTTGAACTCACCTCTTGGGATGCATGTCATTGTTTCGCCCAACATATTATTAATCTAGAGAGGAAGAGGCAGGTTTTTAGCTTCTTTACCCTTCTCAGACGTGTTTGGCATTATGTAGTCGTGTGTCCTAGTTGCTATATCAACGTTACCTTTCAACATATATACATTCGTGGAAAAAGGATTACTCGAAGATGGAGGGGGTCCTTGAATACCCCCTTCCGCGCTCGAAGAGGCTTGAGTCAAATTTTTCCCATGTGGAAATGGATTTGTTAACATGGCAGATTGTTGTTGTGCCAATAACTTGTAGGCCTCTGCAAGCCGAGGGCACAGGTGATTCGGATGGTATTTCATGCAAAGGTTACACGGATACTTTGACTTCTTCTTTTCTATGTTTCCCCCACCAGCATTATTGGTAGGTTTGCTATCCCCCTTACCCTTCTTTCATTGTTTCTTCTTTCCGTCAGGCTACTGGGTGGCCTTCGAGTTTGTTGATTGCACATTGTGTACATCCGACGTTTGAGTAGGGGGAGCAACCAAAACAATGGTATGGTTGGCCATTGTCTACTGTAATGACAATTGTTGTAATTGATTCGACAGCTGATCAACGGGCTTAGTTTGCGTTGAACCAACAATACCATTGGCATGTGGTCCAGATATCTGTTTGGTCTTGTCAAGTATCGACTGTGGTGCATCTGGAAAAACTTTGTAAATTAAACCAGACTGAGAGTAAATCAGTGCTAGTTGTTGAGCTCTCATTATCACTTCTTCTTCTTAAAATACCCCCAATGTTGCTATGTCTTTAGATAACCGAGGTAGAAAAGACTTAAGGAACCACTCAAGAAGGAATGCTAGTGGGACTGGTACTTTTATCAAACTCTTATGGCGTCTCCATTCTCGGATGTGATCGGAGATATGGTCTGCCATTGTCTGCTCAAATTTGGCCAGCAACTCGGTGACGGCATTGTATCTCACAGGTAATTGAAAATGGTTTAATAAAACCATTGCCAATTTTCCATAGGTAGAGTATCTTGAGTGGTCGAGCTCGATGTACCATTTCGCGGCACTCCTGATGAGAGTGCGTTGAAACAAATGCATATGGACGGAGTCGTCTCTCAATGAGTTGAATGAGCACCATAAATGGAAGGTAGTCACATGATCACCTAGATATTCATTGGGCTTAGCCTCAAACTTTGGAATGTCTGAAGTCAACTTGGTTAGCATAGGAGGCCAATGCGGATCGTGACAGATGGGGTTGTTTAATAACCTTGTCAATTCTGGCAAGTGTGAAGTTTCCAGAAACAGTAATCTGGGTTGTTGATTATAACCAGGGAAAAAGGAGCCTGTAGTTTGGTTGGCACCAGGTTGCTAGGAAAAGTTAGGTTGTTGGCTAGGGTTCTAGTAATAACCATGGTCGTGACCAGCATATGGGTTCTGCACTTGTTGAGACGTCATCGGTTGACTCTCATAATAGGAAATAGCAGGTTTGGCTTGCGTTGCATTCCAAGGATTTTGGGAAGGGTTTCCCCCTGCCGATCCGATGAGCATAGGTCCTGAGCCTTTCCCGAGGTTCCATTGGCTATGGAAGCAGTTGACCCCGATCGACATCCCTGATGAGGGAAATGATCCCTACCATGGATTCCAAGGTCCTTGTGAGGAAGGAATTCCTGAGTTTTCCCCCTGTGTAGGAATAGTATCCTGCATAGGATTTTGTCATCCATAACCGAGGTTTCCCTCGACCAAGATGGCAGCTGATGAGAATGCGTTTTCACCAAATGCACCAAACAAAGAGAATGGTGTCGAACCTACCGGCATGCTATAAGAAGGAATTCCTTAACTACCTGCTCAAAATGAACTATAGTTTACGTTTGGCCTGACGGAGTGCTGGTGAGCACCACCAAGCAAAGGGGATGAAGGAGGTATATGACCCCCTCCGTAAGGGAAATCATTATAGGGAGATGAAATCCCCCACATGGATCCTTGCAGAGGAGTGTTCGAGCTCCCTGCCCCTAGACCTAAAGTCTATAGAGTGTATTAGGAAAGGATAGAGTTTGTATTGAAGCTAGGCATCACGTATGAGAATGGATGGCCTGTCCTACTCTGGGTGAAAGGAGCAGTGAATGCTGCCATAGATGGAATCAAACCATTGCCCGAGGTAGAGGCGGTCAAGACCATAATGGTCTGTACCGACAATGGTTGGTTTGGAGGTGGAAAACCCCCTGAAGTGACAGCTGCAGAGGGAATATGAGGATTCCCTGAAGAAGTAGAAGAATTTGTCTCCATCGCTACTTGTGACACTACCCGATGCTCGTAAGGGTGAACCTATACGACGATGGGCACCGATAGATCGGTGATCAGAAGGTTATATGGACCAAGAGCTTCCACTACAAGGTCAGAAATGGTTGGTTCCTCTGGAATCAAATGTTCTTCTCTTGGAGATGGGTCGGGCACAGTTTCCTGTGGCCCGATCACCTTAAAAGACTCTTGTTGGTCTAGTCTTTACCTTAGCAGTGGCGGGGGTGGCTCCAGTTCAACCGGCGGCAAGCCTAGAAGCCTTTGCGACCGATGGAGCTCTCGATCCTCCATGGTGTGAGAATATCAATGACACACTATGGATTTCTATTAACGTTAAAGACCAACACACACTAGAAAAATCTCCTGTGAGATAAGACAAGCAGATCACTAGCTAGTTGGAAGAACAGTTACACCAGCCAACACTAGAGAAACTTTTTGGTGCAAGTGAAACTCAAATACGGAAGCACCCTTTGGGTATAATCTACAAAGTGTGGCTTGATGTATGCCCTAGGTTCCACAGTATACCCCCGCAGTCACCTGTGTAAGTCACTAAGATAAAGGCAACTAGGTTGTCAGCGCATGAGCAGTCACCAGGCAGGTACAGTTGATAGTCGAGTGGACTGCAATGAGCAAGGTATCAAGCCAAAAACCTATAAAGGGTATTGAAAGAAAGTGTTATGGAAGACGATTGAGGACCTCAAATGGATTTGAAACCCTCGAAGCTCTATGGAAAATGTGATCAACGGAATCCCAAGATAAGCCCTCTATATGCGTTCCCCACTACGCTTGGTCTGGATTTGGAGGACTTATCTCCGCTACCTTTCCGCACGCGACCTCATGTTTAGCCCCTCTATTAGAGGGTGGTCCTGGATAACTTTCATGGTTTCTGGACTTTCAAGCAATCCCTAGCACAGACTCCTATGTTTGTTTTTGTAGCCTTGAAGAGTTTCCTCTCCAATCCTAAATCAAGGCTCTAGCTTAGACTAAATTGATGAACCCTACAAACAAAAAGTCTAATAACTTTTAATTAAGCGTTAATTTTAGTGGTTGTCTTAATTCAAAGGGAATGAAAGTGAAACTAGTTATGTTCTTTAAGAGACGAAAGAAAAGAGAATAAGATGAAACTAAAAACAAACTACTTCTTCTTCACAAATAAAGATTTTCCAAATTAAACTCTTTCCCCAAACTTTTCGTAACTATTTTTCTCGGATCCTTTGAAAATAAAAACATAAAACAAGATTTTGCTCGACTATGATCTACTTAATATTCTAAGTATTCAAATAAAGAACTTAAGAAATCTGTCTTTTTCCTTGATAAATAAAGCAACTAACCTAAACTACTTCTACCAAACAAAGAAATGAAAAACTTTTTTTTTTATTATTTTATGCTTCAAAACAAGAAATTTGAAAATGAATTATTTTCTTTTCTTCTAAAGAAAAAGAGGGAAAAATGAATACAAGACAAGACCAAGAAATGACTTCTGGCCCACTGCAGATCGCAGGGAGTCACTCACAATACCAAGAAGGCAGATCATAATAGACTCACAAACTCGTCTAAAAACCCTAATAAAGAAAACATAAGAAATCTTTGATGTATAAAATCTATACTGAGGTCAGACCTAAGCTACAGACTATTCTAACAGAGACCAGGACTAGGTCAAGAAAACCCCTGAGAAGTATGACTTCTAACAGGGAAGAGGATGGCTGCCTCTTCTTTAAAAAATATTTTCTCAACACAAGCATGCTACTGACACTTCAGCAGCCTGTGTATGTATGTGGGTTGTCTAAAGGCAGGGTGTGTATGTACGCATGCAAACCCACTACAGGTCATGTACACCTCTATAACTTTGAAAAAGGAAAACAACAGTCAAGTTGTCAAGGCAAGGAATACTGGTATGGAAGACTAGAATCCCTTAAAGACTCAGACACTTACAGAAACTCAAAAAAGGAATTTAAACCAATTAAAATGCCCAAGACGAATATCCCCTAAAAACCTAGAGGTTTTCCCCAATACGGTCTCCAATTATGAATGTAGCAGGAAAACCCTCTATGAACTGCACTAGGTTTCTGAAGTGCAGGCATAGCTAACCATCTAAAGTCTCCTACTTTTAAAAAATATCTCGACATTACCCCACAATCATACATAAAAAAACAAAGTATAGGGATCCGGTAGGCATACCTTAAACTCCACGTCTGGTGTTGATCCCTTTGTGCTCAGTTGTTTCTCGACTGCAGATCTCCTCTCAAGGCCAACCTACATTCACCAAAAGAAAAACAAGAAACTACAAGCATGCATCCTATATATGGATCAGTGGATTAGATATCATCACACAAAACACAAATAAATCATGAAGATTGAAGACATCATTTGGAGGGACAGAAAAAGTATTTCTTTATATTAATCTCACAAATTAGCTTACAATATGAGACCAAACACTGTTCCTCAAAATCATTCCTGGGCTCCTCTTCACCATGCACCAACTGCTTCCACGTATTCTTCTCCTCTTCAATTCTCTCTAAGGAAATGGAAAGGGTTTGCAATGGAGGAAAAGGGATGAAAAGGAATTATGTCTCAAACTCCCAATGTGGTTGCAAAATATTGGGGCAAAGGGGGGATATTGAAATGGGTAGAGTTTCTTTCCTCTCATGCCTCCTCTTCGAATGGGATTCCAACACCTTCTTTTATAGGCCAAAAAGATAGTTATTCAGTTGGGTGATTGGCTATGGGCAGTCAAATGGTTAGGTAACTACTCGAAAACCCATATCCCTTTGCAAGTTTTTGTTTTTTGTGTTTTTTGTGAGTGTACACGGGTTGTAATGGTGAAGCAAGCATGTGTACATGGGAAGTAGTGGTGCAGGGCACGTACATCTTCAAAAATATGGTTTTTAGAAGAGTTGTTCAAATGATGGATTGGAAAAGATAGCAAGTAAGATGGCTTGATGCCAGGTATGCATGTATGGTGAAATTTTAGGGTTATAACACCAGGTCCATATGGTTTCAAAACAGACTTCTTCCACTCCTATTGGCCAATGTTAAGGGAGGAAGTGTGGCAGCTGGTGGAGGAATCACGCAGCTCAGGTAAATTTCTTCCAAAACTAAATGCCACTTTTCTCTCCATGGTACCCAAATAAGAAAGAGTCACAAACCCGAGGAACTTCAGGCCCATAGCTCTTTGCAACGTGATCTACAAAATCATTTCCAAGGTCATAGCTCTAAGACTCAACCCAATTCTACCCTTCATCATCTCCAAGGAGCAATCAGGATATGTCAAAGGAAGGAAAATCATGGATAGTGGCATTCGGGAACTCCAAGTGGTAATGAACTATGACCTGCAGCACTGGAAACAAGCTACAACCCAAAGGAGAATCAGGAAAATCATAGACCAAGACATTCTCAGATGGGGATACACTCCTCATGGAAGCTTCACACTCAAGGAGGGCTACACTCTTCAAGAGAATTTCCATAACCTTCATAAAGGAAGCATCTGGACAGCAATATGGAAATCAAAACTCTAGCCCAAAATCTCTACTTTCCTCTGGCTTCTACAACAGAACAAGATCTTAACCTGGGACAACCTCCAAATATGAGGTTTCATTGGCCCCTTGATCTACCATCTATGTAATCTCCAAGCTAAAACCATGGAGCACCTCCTAAATAATTGTCCACTTAGTGAGAACATCTGGAACAAGGCCACTCAACTCATGAGAAGAACCATACGAGATAAAAATAACATCATAAGCACCATCAAGGATTGGGGCTCCGGTCCCTTCAAAAGTCCTATCTTGAATAGAGCCTGGCAACTCTTACCAGGCTTCACAGTGTGGCAACTATGGAAAGAGAGGAACAGAAGAATCTTCCATTTCCATACTTCTCCTCCTATCTTCCTTTGGAATACAATACTCTTCCATCTCCAGGAAACTCTTCAGATACATCTATGGATCAAGGAAGACTTCCCCACTAACCTAGGTGAGCTCTCGATCCTCAACTCCTGGGGCTTCTCATTTTTGCACTCCACATGTCCTCAACAACCCCCTCTAATTCCAAAATCCATCATTCCCTCTAAGTGCCCCCCCCCGCCTCCAGGCTTCCATAAGGTCAATTTTGATGGTGCATAAAAAGGCAATCTGGGGCACTCAGGCTATGAAGCGGTCATAAGAAACAGCTTGCATCAAATTCAAAGCCTCACTGCAGGAAATATCGGATATGACACCCAACAATTCAGCAGAAATATGGAGTCTCGTCAAAGAAGTGTAAATAGCTCTAGATCAAAACCTCACATGTCTGATTATTGAAGGAGACTCCAAAATCATAATAGAATTGGCAACAAAAATCCTGAATGGAAGAGATCCAAGAAAAATCACTCACAACTGGCGCCTCCTTGGTCCTCTTCACATCTTCTAGTCTCTTCTAAGGCCTTCTCTAACTCTAACTCCCTCACACATTAGCTGAAGTGCAAACAAAGATGTGGACAAGCTGGCCAATGCAGGGGTTGACTCGCTGCAGCAGATCATTCTCCAAGATCCCAGGCAGTCCCAAAGCTCTCCCTTCTGGCTCCAATGCGAGGAGCTTTCCCAACTAGATGGCCCCAATCTAGATGGGGCGCCACATTTGTCTACCTAGTTTTCCTTCCAAGTCAGAAATGATCCAGGGTGAGAAGGAAACCGTCAGCATTAGCGTAGATGATCAACAGTTGACAGATGATTTCAAGACCTTGACAATCAGGAGTCGTGAGGTCGAAGGATGTTATTTCTCAAAGTCGAGAAGTCACGAAAAGTGAGAGTGGATCTAAACTGTTGGTGCTAAAGGAGTTCTGAACCATCAATTTGGCCCCATTGATCTGACGCGAGGAAATTTCGGGAACTCGGCTATCGGGAGTCTGACGCATGAAAGCAGCTATCTCCCAAAGTCGCAAAATCATGAAATGAAAAATCGCGATAAGCGAGAATAGAACAGGACCGTTGGCACCAGAAGAGATTTGGACTGTCGATCTAGTCCCATGGATATCACACGAGAAAAATTTTGGATCTCGGCTATCGAAAGTCCAAAGCATGAAGGCAACTATTCCCCAAAGTCGTGAAATCATGAAATGTGAAATCACGATAAGCAATAAAAGATCAGGACCGTTGGTATCAAAAGAGATCTGGACCGTCGATATGGACCCATGGATCTGACACAATAAAATATCGGGAGTCTAAATCTCTAAGGTAGCTATTTCCAAAAGTTGCAAAAAGCGAAATCGTGAAAAGAGAGAACAAATCAGGACCGTTGGTACTAGAAGAGA